>JBCJKH010016673.1:6525-18454 GCA_039877255.1 Loriculus beryllinus
TGGATTGATGAAGATGACCTTCACATTTTACATGGGAATTTGTTTGCTCTCTCATCATTTCAGAAACAACATTTGCAAGTTAAGGTACAAGTTTGGCAATGCTGAATATTACTATGCTACTGCTCTCATGGAGGTGATATCTCAGGAGGGTATTTGGCAAGTAAAAAGAGGGAGAGCATCTGTGGAGGGGGTGTTTTAAAAATCTTGTTGGAGTTGGTGCCTTCAGAGATGTATCTATCTAGGAATGATATGACCCATAATACTATTGTAAAAGATATGGATATGCTGTAAAAAATAAAATTAGACCAGACTTGATTGTTTGGACATTTGTTGGAAATTTGCCTTTCAGCAACAGAAGCTTATCTGCTACAAAACTGTTCCCTGTAGAGGTTCAACAGGACTGATCTGTTTTCTTTATGTGTCTCATTGTGAAGAACCAGCACAAAGCCCCCACAAATGTTATATTAATGGAAATACAAAACAGTTGCACAACCTTTTACTTTATCTCATTTTCTTGCTTTTCTACAAACTTCTGCCAGCATTTTTTAACCATTCCCATAAATACTGGACTTTCACACAGTGAGTACAGACAGGCTTAAATCGGCTATCTTAATCTTGTATCAAGTTGCTCTCAATGACCAGATCACAAGTCTCATATTTTATTCCAATAAACATTTGATCTACATGATATAATTAACTAATGACATTATTATTATGAATTGTATTGGCTGTTCAAACCACAATTTATTTCCTATAATGACCATTTTCTTCAAATCTTCCTTTTTTTGGCAGTGGTCTCAATCCAGGTTATTGACTAAGTCTAATAGGATACAGGGTTCATTACCTTTCAGGTGTCCACATCTCAGCTGAAAGATCAAGAGACAGCAAATACAAGATGAAAAAGGAGTATTGCAAATACTAATCTCAGCATTCCCCTGATCACTTTGTCTTACTTCTAAAACATATCTGACCAAAACAATCTTATACGTGGTGGTACACACAAGGACAAACATTAACTATTGCTGTCAAACCGGCACAGGAAATTAGGCTTCGTAGATTGTAATAGTTGTCACAACAAGCAGAATCTATCCATTCCACTTCTTGACAGCTTCCTGTATTCCTGAAGATGTCACAAGTGCCTAAATGCTGAGTCTGGGCAAGTAAACCAGTAGTTTAATTTTCACAAGTGCTGGGCTTCAGCTATTACCTAGCAGACATGCATTCCCACAGTGACTGTCATTCACCAGCTAGCAACCCGACACGCAGAAGGTCACCATGATTTTTGTGGTAGGGAAGTACATTGTTGGAGAAGATGAATGGCATGGGGGAGAATCCCTGAATGACTTAGCTAAGCTATAGACTGAAAACAGAGTGGGAAAAAAAACCCCACATTTTAATGAAGAGGCCAAGTATTCAAACCACACACATTGTTCATTCCTAATTGTGGTCAGACAAAGGCTGCTTCAGTTTCTTTTCTTCCAAGATTATAAAAATGAACTCCTTATGGATTTTGAATGTAAGAAAGATAGCATTTCTACAACTTTTTCTAAGAAAATATCCCTGGTTTTGTTTTGTTGGGGTTGGAAGGGAGGGGCTTGGGAGTTTTTAAAGGTATTTTGTGTTTATTTATTTATATATGAGATAGCACAGAACTCAAATAATGCAAAGACTTCAAAGAGAAAAATATGGTATAACATACATTTGCACATTTTCCCACCATTTTGATCTAATTGAATGTTTCTTTCCAGATCATTTCATTCTCTTGCTGGCCTAGTAGAATTATAACCAATGATTCAACAAGGAAGCTAGCTTCCTAGTAAAGAATGTTGTGGGGTTTTTTTTCTCTCTACTATATTGAAACATATAACATGTTCTTTCCATGGTATTCTGCTTTACCACAAGCCAAATAACACATGATAACCTTTATACAAGATCTGGAAATATATCAGGTAGTAGCATGCTTAACACTGACAAAGTATTTCTCATTAATGTAGACAGATTTGTGTTAGCCCAGATCATCATTGTAAGCATGACCAACCTTTCATTTTAGTTTTCCTGGGTTCAGTGGGACCCAGTGTTGATTTTGTATCTGTCCACAGGTTTTTAAATGGAACTGCCTTCAAATAATACACCAGACAGTCATGAATCAAGTGATACAAATGAGTATCAACAGATCTCGTAAATGTTTTTCTTCTGCTCACCCCAGACTGAGGCACTATGAGGGATAGTGATGTTCAGCATCAACTCCACTAACATTAGCGCTGTCCGTCAAAGTAAAAGAGCATCTTTGAAGTGAATCTCCTGCTCTTTTCTGGTTCCCAAGGTTTAGTCTATATCATGCAGCGGTCTTGTGGCACACCAACTGAATTGTTTCAGAAACTAACCTGGAAGAGGCTCTTCAAGTGCCTAGCTTTACTTCAGCGACTAATGGCAGGCCAATACATAGGACCAAACTGTTACAAATCCCCTCAAAACGCTTATGATATGGATGCTTTACTCTCAGAATCTAGTGTTTCCTTCTGCTGAGCCCCAAGAACTGTGCTGCACTCCTGCTAATGAAAACAGCTATAAGCTGATGAGCTTTAAATAGTCTCCTTTCTCTGAGTTCTCATTTGACTCAGTTTATTTACTTCTAAATGATTCTTCACATTTACCACCACTGCTTTCCATGGATTCTGCATAATACTTCTGAGAAAAAGAGTAATTATATATGCTGTACTTATGTCTCTTTCTGCCAATAGTTCCTGTTAAACACAAAACTCAAGGCTAGAATTTGATGACTGGAAGACAGCAGGCTTATTATGGATTTGGGGGGACTTGTTACCCTCTTTTTCACAAAGAAAACCCTTGTTAAGATGCTCTCGGCTGCAAAGGAGAAAGCAAAATGCTGAGGAAAACAATTTTTCTTTTTGTCATATATTCACAAACTAAACAAGGAAATCAACTGTGACTAGACTCTTCCCTTAGAATATTCTGCTGTTAAACAGTATTCTGAATTGCTGAAAGATCTGAAACAAGTCAGAACCCAGTGACAGACGTACACAGGTCTTTTTCAAAGACAACTGAAAAGCTTCTAAACAAACCCCATTTTTCCACACAACTTTTATTAGAGTAGAAAATAAAAACTTCATATTTATTCAGAAAAATCTCAGAAAAAGACACACCCCCCTCCTCCAGACAACTAAAGTTTTATATTCCACTCTTCTTCAGCTGCTGTGTCTTCACAGCTGGGTCTTTACTTTGTCCCTTGGTTTTGGCCAACTGAAGAACATTCTGAGTTGATGCAAATCTAGACAGTTGTATTTGGCCCTTAATAATTTCATTCCACTACTCTCAGGTTTGGCTATCTGCTCTCCCATGTTCACTGCAGCCTGTGTTTGAACTCATGTATCTGGCTGGTCTGTATACAAACTGAAGCTTCCCTGCTTCTCTATTTTAATTCCTTTGCCTGCTGTACCCTGAACTCTCTGGCATCTCCCCTACTGACTAAGTTTAGTTGACCTTCAGGAATGGAGCAATTAGGGTTCCACTTGACCTGGCCACTTAATAGCAACATAAAATCACTGTGAGACAATGAGAAAAAACCCCAACAAACCTCACAAAATGCTGCATTACTGCACCTAAAGGTTCATACTTGTAAATTTGTAAAGAGTGTTTTCAGAAACTCACATTTTCAAAAAGTTGCCTTTTATTGCCATTTTTAATTTTATTTCAGATAAACTTTATTAACTCAGCTGACAGAACTTCATCCAAGCATGACTTGTTAAGCTTTACACAGTCCACAATGAAGATGAGCAACAGCATGTGAGAAAACATTAAGCTTATTCAACTTCTCAACTACTGAGCAAACATATTTCCTGAATAAGATGAAATTTTTACCTACTTCATTTGCTGTCAAGAGTTTAGTCAAAATCTTCTTTGTCCACTTGTAGAATGCCCCTTTTAAAGAACATCACTTTTAAAAATCTGCCTACATTTCTTGAATGTAGCAACTATTAATAACATGCTATTGGCTTATGTTTCAAAAAGCAAGAACAAAAATTACACTTGGCTTTTTCGTAAGGAATGCTAAAATACTGTTGCTTTTTTTTATTTCTGCTTAATTGTTGACTTTTTTTCTTTTTAAAGGTTAAGTTTCTAATTTATATTTCATTAAAAGGGGGTATTTAATTTTTGATTTAAAAGCTTCCCAGGAGCCCTTGGAGACATCAGTGTAACCAAAGCAATGTGAAAAAGTTTTAACACATTTAACTTCTAGCATGTTGAGTTGGTCAATCACCACAACGCACACAAGACAGATTTCCAGTAATGATGATGTATAAATTTTACTTTAAAGTTGCATTATTTTCTATTACAACTAAACATGACTCTTAGTCAAACTATCTGCACGCATCCAGCTCTTCTGCTGTCCTAAAATAATAGAAACATATATTTATCCTTTGGCTCCATTTTTGCTCCACACTAACCATGTATTTTTCAACTTTGTTTTTTTAATACCTACATTCACAGGCAAGAGCAAACTATGCTTTCACTAGTTTAGAGTAAGATAGGTGTTCACCTGAAATACCTGAAAAATATAATATAAAAAAATACAGAATTCTAATACAGTATTATCCTAGGATTTAGATAGAAAAATAATTAAACAAAAACAAACAAACAAAAAAAGATAAAGCACAAAAAAAAAGCCACCCTAGATGTGAAAGAGATGTCATGTTTATATTACCTAAAAGCAGGGAAACTCTACAACCTCTCAGTGCAAGCTGTTCCACCATTTATTTAAACTCATGGTGAAAAATGGTTTCACTACATCTGGTCAGAACTTTCCATGTATTCAAAAAAGTTTCCAAGTTGTGTCTGCCACCCCTCATTCTACTATAATGCACCTCTGAGAATAGTCTCACCCTGTCTTTTCTATGTCCTCCCATTACCTGGTTGCAGACAGAAGAAAGACCCCTCCTGATCCTTCTCTTCTAATAGCTAAACGCCATACTGTTCCCTCAGACTCTTCTCATGTATCAAGTGTTCTCAAGCCCCCCACATTCTTGGCAGCATTGTACTGGTACTGAACTTGCTCCAGCATGCTAATGCTTTTCTCATACTGGGGAGCCCAAAGCTGGATATGGTACTCAAGATGTAGCTTCCTGATTTTCAAACAGAAGGGAGGAATCACTTCCCTTAATCTTCTGGTCCAGAATCCCCTCTTCATAAGGTTCCACTTGGAACATTTCTCCAGCCTGTGCAGGTCTATGATGTGGCAGCCTCACCTCTACTAGAGTGCTGGATTTTTCAACCCCCAATATTAAATATCTACAAAGGCTATTTTATATATATATATACTTTCACAGTAAGTAGCCTAAATTAGATCTAACACCTATAGCCAGACAGGAAAACTTTATAACTGCAATTTTATTTACTTGACTGACACAACAGAAATTGTCTGCCTATGTCACAGTGCATTTCATCTCTCTCTTACATGTTCTTGAAATGAAGGATCTTACGGGTTAGACTTGCTGGATGGGTTTTTTCAGGGAATTTGCAAAAAATTGTATCCTCCTAAGTAAAACAGCACTTTCCAGAGTAAAAACGTATGAATAAGCAAGAAACTCTAAGACCGAAAACTACACCAAAGAAAGCATATAGAGAGCAGGTAAGCTTTCCATGCAGTTCACTGAGTTCTATTGAATGTTTTCTTCCTGTAAAGTACAGAAAATGGTAGCATATTGCTTAGGATGATCCAGTCTTTTCAGGAGACTTTCAATATCAAATGACAAATCACTTCTACAAATTTCAGTGGAGGGCTGAAATTCAGTTTTGAAAAATTTGATTGCCTGGCCAATTTGCAAACTGTATATTCTAAGAAAAAGAGTGGGCTATGCTTGACCTAAATTCCTGCGTTCAAACAGTAAGGCTCCATAAAAAACCACAAATGTAAACAAACATAAGGTGCTCATATAAAACATTTATAAAGAATGTGAAACAGAAATGTGTTTTAAGGATTAACTAACAAGTACAGTTCTTCACCGAAGTCCAAAGGACACTTGTTTTTTGTAAAGACATGTGTGTTACACACATATGCATGAAATCTCTTTTCTTACTTGTTCAGTCATTCTACTCTACAGCAATATTTTCTCTGAATTGTTTCAACAGAAAACAGAAAATATGAAAACACATAGCTAAGTTTTCAAAGTGCCTCAGAGATTTTGTTTTCATCTCTGGCAGGAAAAAAAAGCATTCTCACTTTCATCAGCCTTTGTTTTGAGGAACTACATTACATGGCTGTAGGAAATTCGGAAATCTGAAATACGTTAATAGGTGCTTAAAGTTATCAGAGATGGAAGATCTCAAAGATAATGCAGGCATCTAATTGCCCTCTGTACAAAAGGAGGTGACATACTGATGGATCTGGCACAGAAGGAACAGGCACCTCAGCCAGAGAGACGGAGCAGTATAGAACATGACTTGGCTCTTTATGCATTTTATGATGAAACTTTAATATTCACCAAGCTGAGTAATAAACTGCTCAGAGTATGCCAGAGGGAAACTCTGTGGCATGGAAGAGCTCCCTAATTTTGTCCTACTTCATGGTCTAAGCATTTTATTCAGCTTTATCAGAAGCCATTGATTCTCCTTCGATGCACAGCCAAGAACCTGTTCCTGAAGAGAATGCACTCCAGCTCTTTTGGAAAAATTCCTAGTGAGTATAGTCCCCTAGCCCTCTAAAAAATGACTACTGATCAAGGATATGACAAAATTTACTTTGGGTATTCTGACAGGGCCCAGCTGTGAGACAGGTAGGCACAGAAATGATGAACAATATTTAAGTTGTGGTGTTTCCTCACATGCCCAAATAAATTCTTAAAAGGTTAGGAAACCATCCTGCAGAAGACCAGTGCTTTTGTGTCTTTCAGTCAAGCAAGACCTGTCACAATCAGAGCTTTGGACAGAGCAGTCAGTTCTGGCTAATCCAATCTCTTCTGAACAAACTGGCACATCTACTACTACAGTCTCTTCTGAACATACTGGCACATCTACAGCAAACTACAGTACAGCAATACCACTTTCTATCACAGAAACTATGAATGCCAGATTCATTCCTGTCTACTCAGAGCTGCCGCTCACCAAGCTTGATCAGTGTGAGCTATGGAGCTATAGCAGTGTAAGACACAGTAATTCCCATTATGGATCTAGGCTGCATAACTCTGTGCATTACTTTCTGGATCCAAATTTCTATGTCAAGAAATAGGAAGTCTTTAAGGACTGAAAAATGAGCCACATAGAGCTTCACGGTACAGATGGATACACAACTCCTTACAGGCCAACTGTCAAATATGCAAGATGAGTGCAGAAACCAAAATTGAAGACAGAAATAACAGCCCTTTAGCCTGTTCCTAAAACCAGGTTTCAAAGGCACAATTTTAAGACATACAGGAAGACTCTATGAAACTACTATACCATGGAGGTAAAGCTAAGATCAATTTTCCTGGTATCTATACAACAAGGAGCACTATAACTACTTATTATGCCTATCTGAAGTATTTTTGAGATGCTAGACCAGGACAGAGTGAAAAAAAACACTGTAAGCTATTTTAGACTAACTAAAATTGCAAATATTGACAGCTGCTCTACTACAAATTTTAGCTGTTTGGGTACAAGGTAGCAAATATTAACAAGAAAATGCTTTATAGATATTTTGAGTGAATTATTTTGAAGCAGAAAAAAAATAATCTAACTTCCCAACACTAAAATATGCTAATTACCATCAGTCCAGTTTGATTATTCCTTGATATGGAAAAACATCTGAATAATAAACTTATGTGTCACCAGACAACAGTGACATCACTGAAGGATGTGTATTATTCTACTTCGACTTGAGACTTAGAGGTAGGATTTCACTTTGAATACTGACAGTATTTAGAACAAATGCAACTGATTAAAGGATTGTTTTAAAAAGCTCTTTACCAATAAAAGCTTAGTAATAACAGCTACAAGGCCTGATTTTAGCTTGTGTTCTGCCAGAAAATCTTGTTTAAAACAATTATTCAGTAGCTTAATAAAATAAAGACGGCAAAATCTTCAAATTGCCCTGTATCAGGGAGAAATTTCAAAAGCACAAAATTAATTACTTTGAATTAAAGCAGGTATGCCTGAAAAGCTTAGCTTCACAGCAGCCATACCTACGAAAAGAAGCATTTTTAAGCAAGCCTCTTCTGCTCCCGTAGACTTCAAAAGACTTTAACAAGTTGGATATTTTTTTTTCCTTAACACGTATTATTCCGCTACATAGCTCTTTATCTTCCAAGTTTTTGTCTCACTATACTAAGTCAAAAGGAATATGCTCAAATCTGAATGAGCACTGGAAAGTCAGCACAGCAGCCAGACTTGTTTTTGCCTTCACTTAACATTTGTGTTAGTTCTACCCCCTCCCACAATGATTCATTCATTATTTTTAAAACTAACAAAAAACTATTCATTTAATATGTATGGAAGAACCAACAACCCAGCACAAACAATGTTAATTATTGATTTCCTTTTTAAAGCAATTGTTAAGTCTATGAACACCTCTCTATTTGTAAGCTTTTGATGATATCTTCTGGACAACAGTATTTTAAGTATTTCTTATAATGTTTTTAGTTGAAAGGCTAGTAGTGTTAAACTCTCACATGTAAAATGTTTCTGGTGCAAATTACAGATGTCAAAAAATCACATGAAATCTCCTGTTCTAGGTATGAATTTATTACACACAGACATTAGTAGTCAAAATACTGAACTTTTCCAACAAACTGGAGCCTCTTCAGAAACAGCTGAGTGAGTGACCTTGATGCCACAGATGACTCAAAAGTATAAGTTCACCAACAGGAAAGAACTTAACCAAGAAAACCTCTTCCTCCAAACAAGAAACTTCCAGTCTCCGTACCACTGGCTGGGATAATCCTAAAATAGTAGTACTATTCAAGAGTAGTTCATATGGCTTTTTTGAAATGCAGTCACACCACACTTAACATTTAAAAGTACTGAGGGAGCGCACTTAGGGTACTTAACATGCAAATCTAGTACTGCATTGCTAAATATTACCTCCTCTGTGCTTAAATAATTCTAAATAATATAGTTTCTCTAATGTTGATATAACTCCAGTTGGTGGAAAAGATTACATAGAATAAAGTAAGATTTTATCTTAGGGAGTTAATTCTCACATGAATTAACAACGCTTATATTTAAGTCAGCTTCTTGTACAGCTTCTACTGAATTAGTGAAAGATTCTTCTGACTTTTGCCATTTTAACTGAACTCTTAGATTCAGTACTTTTGCTGCATCTTTGGCATTCTACTGAATAATTATGTCCTATTATTAATCAATCATTTATTTGATTGATGTGTAGTCTGAATTGCTTAAAGAGTTTCTTTCAATAGCGACAGATAGTTTTGTAGTTTTCCTACTAGTATCACACAGAACTTGGCACTGAGCTTGGCATATCATACTTAATCTTATATATTGAAAAGGTAATACACTTAGTATTTTCACTGATAAAAAACCAAGATACATCTGTACAATGGGGTTTTTCTTAATACTTGTAATTCGAATTCTACCACCTATCATTTATTAGATTCACCTGAGAAAACAAAGAAACCAGAAGCTCAAAACTACAAAATCTTTACTCACACCAAACTGACTGAGACATCAGCTTCCTTTTGTTACAGTTTCTTAATTCATCTTGCCATCACCCAAACAGTGTATCACAACAGTTTCTTAATTAAAGAAAGCTAATGTTAAAAAAAAGCAGAATGATTCATATCTTAGCATTACAGTTCAATGTCACATCAGTAGATTTAAGTAATTATCACTAAAGCTTTTAATACCTTAAATGATGAAAGTAGAAAACAGGTTCATAAAACTTACCGATATACTTCGGCTAAAAAGAAGCTAAAAACCTCTAGCTGAAAAATACAGCTTTATTGGCAACAGAAACAGAAGTTTTGCTGCTAATCCATTCAGACTACAGCAAATCAATAAATTCCAAATGTGCCTACTATTTTGTTAAGGGGCAAACCAGATGTTAAATTGCATGAAATTAAGCCTCTTCCTGAAATTCTCTTTCTAGAAACCAAATAAAAATCCAAATTTTTAAGCTCTACTAAAATCATGCTTGCTGGTGTGTATTTTTTTAAAAATAACAAAAAGATGATCAATCTTGTTCTCAGTGGCAATTTACAACAGCAACAAAATTAATGACATTACAAACAAATTAACAGTTTGTACATTACCTAATGCTGCTCATGCTTCCAGTTTCTGATCCAAGCTTACATCTCTCGAGCTGGCTAGCTACAATCTGACGTTCAGCCTCAAGCTCTCGAGTCAGTCTTTCAAACTGCAGTTCCTGAAAAAAAAAAAGCAAAAAAACCATTTGGGTTTACTTCTTTTGAGATTATGAATTTCAGTGCATAAAATTAGAATTTGTTCAAGAACTGTTAGTATAATATCTCATAGGAAGGCTTTTGGTTTTTCCCTTCCAAACACATTCACAGTTCAAATTCCAGTGGTAACACTTATTCATTCATCAATTTACCCTAATGTTATATGTCATGGATTGAGACACTTTATCAGAAATGGAATTTCCAAATACATTAAACAATTTAGGCCTATGTCAGAATCATTCACAGTTCATGCAGACCTCTTAGTAGCACACAAACGACTCAACAAGCTGATATAAGTATGATCACAAATAAGAATAATTTGTGGTACCTAAGAAAAAAAGATGCAAAGTTCTGCAGATGATCACACAGTGACAAAAGCTTTTGCAGTCAAGAAAGACAACCATGACAGTACACACTAGCAAAATAAATTAAATTGAAGGTGTGCTGATACGTACAGAGGGCAGTTTAATTTCTGCATTTAATGATGCACAGAAGGAAAACTCCAGTAGTTTTAGACAAAAGCTGTGTTAAAAATCCTTCCCCTAACTGAATGTATTTCCTTTTATTCTGTCAAGAAAGCCAAACCAGTCCCACCAGGTAAGACTTATCTGCAGATCTTAAAAATCTAAAGAGTTTTTTTGTTTTATACAAAATAGCTTATTTTTTTTCAATTAGAAGAAAAGTAAAGGCAAAACCAATACAAGTAAAATCCCCACTACACCATAAAGAGCTGTATTTGCCACATATGGCAGCAGTACTTTTATCAAGTACAAAATTGGGAAACTTCTAGGGAATGAACATTTGTTATAAACTTGCCAAATGTTGCTGAGGCTTCATTTTGGTCATGGTTACATGAAGTCATTTTCATAGGTAAACAGAAACAGCTTTCTTGCACCTTTTCCTTGGGTTTATTGAAGGCTGAAGGAGAAATATTTTTGATAATTCACTTGTTAAGTCATTCCTGTGCCCACACAAATGCACCCACTACCTTTTTCTCCCTCTCCTTTCAAAAGCTCCCCTAATGCGGAGCTATGAGAGAGTCCCTTGAATAACTCCCCAGCAATGTCTTGCCTGGAAGAAAAACACCCCTGGAAATAAGTTACATACACTAAGTGCCACTGAAGAACTTGGTATTTGAGAGAAGGAAAGAAATGGTTGGGGAGAAAAAGATTCAGAAGTCTTCCTCCTATCTGCTACCTAAAACCTATGACCAAGAAACAACAGGTAAATGGAGGCATTAAACTTAAATCTCTGAAACAAGGCAAACCATAACTTAAAAGGAAGAAGGAAATGGCTGGTGATCGTTCTACCTAATTCAGCTGCACCAGTCCCCTCTGTTTCTCATGTTATTGGCATCAAATAGCTTGGTGTCCTGAACTGTGAGTAAGGGGAGTATACACAGGTTCTGTACAGCAGGAAATAGGGTGCTGTGTATACTTAAATGGCCAATGAGTATTTGACAAAGCCTACTGAATTCTATATTGTTATTCCAAGCAACACTATCTAGAGTACAAGAACAC
>JBCJKH010016674.1:0-20122 GCA_039877255.1 Loriculus beryllinus
CTCTTCTCCAGGCTGAACAGCCCCAACTTTCTCAGCCTGTCTTCATACAGGAGGTGCTCCAGTCCCCTCATCATCCTTGTGGCCTCCTCTGGACTTGTTCCAACAGTTCCATGTCCTTTTTATGCTGAGGACACCAGAACTGTACACAATATTCCAGGTGAGGTCTCAAAATGATTCAGATAATGATTCAAATGACTTTGTCATCTGGATTTTTATACATTGGCCACCATCTTCATTCAACATTGGAACAGGGGCAGTGCATAATATAGCACTCTGCCATACCTGCCTGAACAAAGAGCAGTTTGGTGCTTCTAATGCAAGTATGATACTAATGCTGTTACAAAAATTTTACTCACATTGGTCATTTTTAATGGCCAAATATAACATTTTTCCCACCTTCATCAACTTCACGGTAAATGATTCTGGTTAAGAAAGTGTATTGCACAGGCTGGGAATGATTCCTTGTAAGACCATAAAGACGATATATAGCACTAGATTTTCTCATCTTAAATTGTATGCTAAATGCACAAGCAACAATTTTATTTGCCTGTCACTTTTTATTGGTAAATATCCTGGAGCCATTTAGTGGGGTTTTGTACAGTTAGAAAAAGTATGCTTGTATTTTCTAATTATACTTTTTCTACAAGATGCAAGTTCCTTTTTAATATGAGCATTTGAAACATAAAATAACCTGAAAATGAGTAAAATGAGAATATACTACAAATACGATCGATCACTCAAGATCTGCAATTACAAACCTTCATTTTTTACTCCATCTGACTGTCTGATGAATTATGATTCTTCATCTGCTAAAACTTGAGGAACCAATATTTCCAGTGAGATTTTTATTATACCTGATTCTGATTGGTATTTTCTTTAGGGTTGCCAGCATTTCTCATGAACACAGCTGAATTTTCCAGATGTTTCTTCAGTAGAGAGAGTGTATGCTTTCCAATATCAAATGTTTCCTAAATACTTCCACTTTCTCTTCACAAGATACTATCAAACATCACAGCTATCATTGTTATTCCAGCTTCACATTTTACATTTACATTATTGAGTTAATTTAGCAAAACCCATGAAGTAATTCAAACATGGTAAGTTCTGCTCCAATTGTGTGTCTGTGTAGTGCTGTTCCTGAACTAATGGCAGATTTTTCATCACTCTTCATAAAGCAACCAAGTATATCTCATTGGCTTTGTCATCTAACTTACTTCAAAGTACTTCCAAGTTCTGATCATTAAGAATTCTACACCTTGCATCACCATTCCAGTAAATTTTCAAGTGTCTGCTAAACTTGCTTTTGAGCATATCACCTCCTGGAAAGTAACACTGCAAATCCTACTATTAGGAGCAAAATGCTTTATAGTTGAAAAGGCAAAAATTCCAGCTACTTAATCAATAAAGCATGTAAGGCATTAATATCTGATATAATCATTATCTGAAGTATACAAAACAATGTCTTTTATTTACACATCTGCCAAAACCAGAAATACAGCAGTGCTAGACAATTTAATTTTTTTGCACTAAATTGCACAGGGCATGGAGATAGAATGGAAAAGAATAAAAAATCAAAATGTCATTAAATATTAATTACAGCATTATGAGAAAATTATTCCAGCAATGATTTGCCTGCTGTTGATCATCAGCACAATAGTACTAATAATTTCACAAGGCAAAAGTGAGAGAAATTCAACTGTTGGGCCACTGAATGTAAGAGCACTGCAAAGTATTTAAAGACAGCCAGTGGACGAGTGGGACCTAGGCTGTTACATTTGAGGCAGTTCTCAAGAATCCCTTTATAGCCTATGAAGAAATATCACTACTGCTAAGACATGAGACATCTCATTCCAAGCTTACACGTTAGATGAATCACACCCAAGAAAAGCCTATTTATTTCCACTGATTTTATTAAAGGGCTTTTAGTGACTAGTTCATATATTGGTCTTGTACTGCTTATGTCTAGATAATCATAGTGAATCCTGCCCAGGATACCTAAACTGGAGCCACTGGAGGACAGAAAGTAATATGATGATTTGAGCCTCTTAACACTTTGTGAAGAAGTAGGAACAGAGCCTGGATCTGAGAAGTTTGTGAACATACTTAATTTTTTTATGCTTAATTGAACCAAACCACAGAAATTTGAGGCTTACCCTTCATGAGCTAGCGGATTAATATTTTTTGGCACTCCATTTTTGTGATGATGTCAGATTGATTATATTATTGTAATCAAAATTTGAATGTATATGACATTTTGTTTATGCCAGTCCTCTTTTTGTTCTCCATGTGTATAAACAGATACACCCATGCTAAACAACTACAATTTGTGTCACAGACACAGATGTGGAGCAGTATGGAGACTTTCATATTGCCGAAAATAATCTTCCACCTATCATCTTGCACAACAGCGTTTCAGAAGACTGTAAACCACATACTCTGCAGCAACTGACTACTAACATCAAGAAAAACTAGCATTTTGCAGGATTTGATTGCAGAACAAAGATGGCACACCTACAAGTTCTACAATGAATGTAAAACTAAACATATTTGAACAGTTTCACCCTCATTCTAAATATTTGAATTCTATCAGAATTTCATAGTGTTGAAGAACATCCTGTGACCTAGTTTAATGCTGTCCATACAATAAGATCAAACTGCATCTTAATGTGTTTAGTGCTGTTATTGTAACTGGACTTTGCAACAAAGCAGTTATTTGTGGTGTTTTCCCACAAGTACATGGGTTATTTAAAACTTCTTATTTCAGAAAAAGCTTTAAAAAAACCCACTAGAGCTTGCAATCTACAAAGATGAAGTTTTCACTGAAAATACTTCCATCAAATCGAACAGCAGCTTCCTTACCAATTGGTTCTTCAGTGTGCCTTTAACAAAAGAGGTGCCTGCACTGCAGCCAGAGGTATGATGGTGGTATGTTTAGGCACTCCTGAGCTAGCCCTCATCTTGCCAATAGCACTGCAAATGTAGCGGCAAAGATTTCAACACAGCCTGTATAACCTCATGAGAATGCGGTACTCATGCCAGCTGAATTAATGCTAGCTGGGATACATCTCTCTCTGCTGCAGGCACACTTCTGATTGCTTTGCAGATGTAAGTCACCCTGCTTGATTTTGTGTATCTATGACTGAGTCAAACTTTCCTCATGCTACCAAGCCTTATGCTGGCAAGCTTTCTTTCTGTGTACAGTGAGTCAATATACTCTGACTCTGTTTTCAAGATTCTAGAAAGACAAGGCTGGAAAAGCATTATAAATCATTCCATATTGGAAATAATTACTTACATTTGAATTCTGTAATCCTTATTTGAACAAAACTCACATAGACCTTAGTGGGAGTTCAGCTCAGTTAATGACTGAAGTACTTGGCCCTTAATTCCTTTTTCTGCCCTGCTATCAGATATATTATTATTATGAGAAACATCTGTAATAATACTTTACACTTCCATAGCTCCTGACATCTGGAAGCTTCAACAGACTCTCTCTGAAATTACTATTAGGTATTTTTAAGTTACTAAGGATGTCAAATAATTTGCCAAAGCCAGAGATACAATGGTTATGCTTTATGCAACTCTTTAAAAATTAAATGAGGTTGCATTGATAAATACCATCCATTTTAAAACCCACATCTTTGTTAACCAGAGAGAAAGATGATTAGAAAATGACTGATGCTGAAGATAAAAAAGAACCATAGATGCCTAATAGCAACTAATGTCAAATTCAGCTATCTGTACTTGAAAATTCTTGTTTTGCTTTTCAGACTCTAGAAATCACTTAACAAATATGAGGCCAGAAGTCTGAGTGGGACAATAATGTGGTTTCTGTTTATGCGTGCTAGCTTGTCTGCCTGTGTTTATCTGTGGGCTGCAGCTAACGGATCACATACCGTATCTGTTCCACTGTGGCAAACCAGCACTATTTGTTTGGGCTTTTTTTCCTCAAGGTACTTTTTAAAATAACCAATTTTCTTAGGAGATCTTGGACCTGATTATGTTCCATCATACAAAATGTGGTACATGGTAAGCAAATGCTCAAAAATGCACACGAACTGAGGTGCATGATGTACATGAGGTCATTCCAACAGAAAAACTAACAAACCTATGTACTATAAGGAAAGAAACTGCAGGCTCATCTCATTATATGAGGGCAAAATATAGAAAAGCTGTAATATCATGAAGAAAGTGGCAAATTGATCATAAACAGAAACACATTCATGACAGTGAAAGGCAAGGGTCTATTCTCAGTACACAGCTAGTTACAATCCATCTCTCATTAGAAGGCACTCTGTTATCAAGTCTCAAGGATAATGGTTCATTGTTCTGTTAGCTCTTTCAGAACCACAGGATTGCAATCCTCCGCTGAATATCCCTGTCACTATAAAAATATAGAATACTTCACAGCTATTTATGCCAGCTGTTATATTCCCTTGTAACTTCTTTATGTGGGCTCTCAGGGTGATAATGCAACACAGTACCTTACTTTCTGGGTACTTCTAGCTGTAATTTTTCCTTTATCAGATGAAGAAATACTGTGTTAAGGCTGAGAGTAGCTGTTCTGCTGAAACATGAATGGGCCCAGAGCCAAAACATGTACTTATGCTTTAAAATATAGCGTACGATTTATCTGTATTAATTGAATCATGTAACAAGCTACAGACAGAAACAGATTCAGTTATCTTAAAAATCTGCCAGGATGCAGCGTCTTGCTGAAGCATCTGAATGCCTGAGAATTGTAAAATGCATGCTTCACAACCCTAGGTCTTCACATGCATGTTATTTTAAAGGTGGAGGGCTGTCTGAAAGCATTGCCTTTGAGGAGGGGGAGTGAAAGAAAGTGAGACCAAGTGTGCTGCCTAGCTGCCTACAACTTTTGGCAGTGGATCAGACAAGTTCAGCAGAAAGTCGATGTAACTTTATTGGACCACACTGTCTCAAACAATTAGAAAAATATTTGTAAAACATCAGATGAGAAAGGGAAACGTGGAGTCCAATAATGCAAAACAATGTTTATAAGGCAGAAATTGTGAAACTGGAAGAATAAACACAATTACTCTATCAGCACCTCCAGTTCTTCTGGAGATTACTTAGCTTAAAAGCAAAATGCTTTCCTGCTGCATTCAGAAGAATTCATTCTTAAAAAAACCCTTTACAAATGTATAAGTATATTAAAAAAAAAGTGTTATGTATGGATTTTTACTGTGAGGCTGTCACTGCTTATCAACAGAAAATTGCATGCTACATGAATGCACTTTATGTACTGACATTCACATGCATATTTGGGCAAAGAATTCAAATCCATGGTTGTGCAAGAAGAACAATTTTTAGATCCACAGATTCTTTTTAGAAGAATTACAGATCATCCAGTGTACGTGTAAGCTGCCCAGATAAATTAATACTGTGTGAGGTAAAATCTTTCTTTGCAATTATTATTTCCTATTATTATTATTACAGTGCAAGCTATACAAGTAAAGATCTAAGTAAAGATGGCCATATGCATTTCTTTTTAAGTTGCTGGCAACTCAGAATTTCGCCTGCATCTTACACTGGGACATTTTTTCTTTTCTACCAAGTAGAAATATTTCATTTTCTGCCCCAATTAACATCATAAGACTTGTCACATTAACTGTTCTGTTAAAACTCCAGCTACTTAGGCATTAGCGCATGGGGAAGATTTATCTGTTAATTGTAGGATAACACAGTACTGACTGACTGTTGGCAGTTATCTGAGTAATAGGATTGGACAAAATGCAAATATTACTACGTCCGTTAGAGGTTCTATCAAGATTAATGATGGCTGTTAATGAATCAGAAGAAGATTCTGAGGTCCCTGGAATTCAGGTGTATTGTGTATATCAATTCAAATCTATCTTCAGCCAAAATGGAAACCTACTGTCCATGCTTACACTTTGTTTAAAGAGTCAAGAAACTGAAGCTATTGCAAGGACTGTTTTGACCTGAGTCTCAATGAAAAAAGCAGTGCGTCAAATAAGAGAAAGATCTAGGTGAGAGAAGGGTGCCCTGAGCAAAAATTCATGGTGCTGAGTGACACAGGCAGGACTTTCACAAACACAGGCTTCTTCAAGCTAACAAAATGGCAGCCCAGGATCTTGAATAATTCTGCAGCTCCAGCGCTGGGAAGAATTTGTAGTGTAGCAAAGGTAGGATCCAGGAGCAGGAACTATTGAAAGTTTCATTAGTTTACAGACTACTAAGGTTACTCAGTTGCAACCTCAGCAAAAGCAGGAACAGGCCTTTATAACACCAACTATCAAGTTTACCTTCTGGACTTGAGTCCAGTGCCAACGTATTCAAATAAAGTCCAGAGAGAACAGCCTGCGCTGCCCAAACAGTCTATTTGTATGTAGCTATACAGCAATGATTGCTGGGCAATGGTGAAAATTATCTACAGTAGAACAGACTTTTCTCACAAGCACATTCACAATGAAAACAAGCTGCAAATTTCAGGATGAACGTAAGACTAGAGAAAGCATCTCTGTTTGAAGTTCTGTTTACGGTGAAACTTTGGCAGTCCCAAAAAACAGCTAAGCTCCGATTTCCATACATCTATATACTCTGCTTGTGTGGACTAGAAATGAATCCTTTGCATTCAAGAAGCATCAAAGAACACCTGCTGAAGAAGACTAAAACTTCTGTGAGTGATTGCTGTGGAGGGTGGGGGATGACATAGCTGTAACCAGACAGTACATTAAATGTCCCAGCAGAGCTATTGCTTACATGCATCCTTTAGTGTACTGTCAGCACTGGAAAAGAATCTGTGCTGGGTAATACCAAGAAATTAAATTTTTCAATACATATTATCTAGTCACCTGAACTAAGAAGTAAAAACACATGAATAAAAAGCTGATATCCTGCCTTCAACCAGCATCATAGAAAAAAAATTAAGACACAAATGAACAGAGAAAAGGAAGTAGGCACACGAAGTGAGAGCATGGAAGATTAATAGAGAGCTGTATGTATAGATTACATATGCGCTTTGTATCATTTTAAGAAAAAAATGTTTAAGGAAGCATGACATATAAGCAAATTGCATTCTGAGATAAGTACTTTGGCAGATCAATTTTCTACTGGATGTCTTCATTGGCCACACAAGATTTTTTTTCAAGGATTAATGCTGACCAAATACAGGATAAAGAAACCCTTTGCAAGAAGTATTTACAAACATCCATCTGAATAAAGCCACAAAGTGCCTTAGATGATATTTGGTTTACCTCATCATTCATACTCTAAATAATGAAAATTACTCGTACTTACAGAGAAGAAAAAGACTTTCCATTATACTTCTGAGAATATTAAGTGGAATTAAACACATAATACTGTTAACATTTGTGTCTGGAAATTACAGTTGTATGAAGAGTGAGGTGCTATAACTATGTTTATAAAGCTTTTTGGGAAAGACTATGAGAGTATGAATACTGTTGACTTTTCCATCTTCCATGTATGTACCTTCACCTCTGCAGTAGTTGCAAACAGAATTGTGTGGCATACCAAACTACCTAATAACAGAGTGAGCCATCATATATGTTACACATGCTTGCTCCCACATTTGCAAACTTACTCTTTGGAGAGCAAATGTGGACTCAGAGGAGCACTCAAAGAACAGTCTAATGGGCATCCAGTGCTTTATCATCTTGGTAAGAACTTCGTTGTTCCCAAAATCAAGGCCAAAGGCATTAATAGATCTATCAAAATATATTTGACAAGGTATCCCGTGCATATGGGACCCTGAACCTCATTGGCCTGAGTCCCTGAGTAATTAGTGTGCTCTATAAATGTATCTTTTCTATACAGACATATTCTAAAATAAAGGATTCACAAATGTAACATTTTTAACATTTAAAATTTCCTATGTTGATCATCTACTCTCTCCTTTAAAGGGCTCCCACCCCAACTTCCAAAGAAAAAGAGCTTGCTGGAGTTTTGCATGATGTCCTCCTCCTTACAAAGCAATGTTGCTTAATTAGAAATAAATACATTCTCAGTGAATTTGGAAAAGAGCAAGATGAGACATGTCTGTGGATAATGAAAATACAAAAAAGTTCCATAAATATTAATTTTTTAGGAACAGTATAAACTCATGTACTTAGGAAAGTATATTAACTCATAAATATTAGAGGACTAAAAGTTCCTTTCTGGACAAAATATTATTAGTTTTCCACTTTGGTTACTTTGTAGTTTGGGGTTTGGTTTTTTTTGGTTGGTTTGGGTTTTAATATTCTCAGAGTATTTGCTGTTGGTCACTGTCAGGACAGAGCATTTGCCTCGATAACTTAATACCTTCCTCCAATGAAATAATTCATATATTGTTATGTATTAAGTCTGCTTCGACAGAGTACATTTTCCAGTCCATAAGGGAGGGAATGGAAAGAAATATGCTGAAAATCTTTCCTGCCTTACAGGTCATTGTTTTTTTCTTGTTAAATCTATCTGCATCTTTTTTTGTAGCACCTCTCAGTTAAACAAGCACCACCATTTTCACAAGGCAGGAAACAATCTCATTCTCCAATGAGTGACAGATTCTGTAAGAGGGATCATAACATATCTTCCTACAGGGGGACATTAATTTCCCCAAAGCACTAGGATATTCTCCCTGCATTCCTCTTCATTTTTCTTTTCATATTGTTGATGCACAGGTAGGGTTGAGGGACTTTTTTTGTAAATGGACAGAGTAAGCGCTTACCTTCCCTGGGTCAATAATTATGGCAAGGTAATTTATTCTGAAAATACTTTCTTTTCACACAAGCATGGGGCAGAAAAGAGACTAAGTCAGAGTCAGTTTTGCATCTGAAGGAAAAAACATTAGCCAGTTTATGCCAAATTTTAATTTTTCTAGACAACCTCATTTTTACCTGCATTGAAGGTTTGCTTCTATGGGGTGGTCAAAGATGTTTTATCTTTTTGTGTTCTGGATAGCTGGCAGCCCAGCTGGTGCTATCGTACAGTCTGTAATATGGCATTTCTACTTCACAATACATGAGAAGTGTGTCATTTCACATCATATATTTGATTTATGCACACACAATAAGCGCAGTGCTTCTCGAATACATTAGATCTGCTCATGTGCACTTCTTTGCTGTGTCCATGCGTTGGAGCAAATACTTGCCACCAATGCTCTAAACTGTATTTGCATGCATTCCTCTACTAAAAAGCTCACATTCAAACTTGGCAGCCTTATGAATCGTAAGTATTAGAACCTTACCCCAAGCTGAATTTAGGCAGCCCACCTTTCTGAAACACACAGGTTAACATCAGAAAACAACTGATCTTCAATATGACAATGAACAGTAAGACAATATGGAAAATAGTCTAAAATCTGAGTATAATTTTGCCATTGACACAATCTGGTTTCCTCTCATGGTAAAGAAGTGAGAACTAACAGAAATAATGCTTTACTTGAGATGTTCTCTAAATTATTCAAAAATTAGGGACATTCCACATAGAGTTCTAACACAGGCTTTGATCCAAATGGCATTGATTCAGTCATTTTCAAATACAAATCAGCATTTTTCAACAGTTTTTCCTCTTGATCTCAAGAGATACCATCTGCCAAGTCTATACCTACCCCAAGGCAGAGCATAAAAGGAAATGATTAGGATGATCTTTCTGCTGATGTGGTTACCTGGAAGAGTGTATACCATTACATGATTGCAAACATTCCAAAATACAAAATCATAGAATCATAGAATCATAGAATAGTTAAGGTAGGAAAGGACCTTAAGATCATCTAGATAGTCAAGTACAAGATGACACTACCATTTCTGAAACATTTCAGACAAATCCAGGTCATGTTTATGAGAAAGTCTGTATTCTTTTCATCCTTTCCCATCTTCATGACCTCCACAAAAATGTAAACTACATTTGGCAATAGCTGAAAAGATGACAATGCCGTTTCAATGGAAACTAGTTCAAATTACTATAAAGACTTGTATGATAACTTCACCTAGAATAAGGTACTACTCCTGAATGCCAGTTCATTCTAGCTGTTTAGGTATGAGGCAGTGAAACACCCCATGAACAAGAAAAATACACACAGTGGTTCTGCAGTATGCACTAAATAATCTGAAGCAGGAGGCAGCAATAGCAGTTTTATCTTGCAAGTTCCCACAGTTGTTCTTTAAATAAGGTAGGACCAAAAAGAAAATGTACGGATCATACTTTTACATGGCAAAAGAGTAAATGGAAGAGGTTTTCAGTTGGTCACATAAAGACGCATTAGCTTAAACCTCTCAAACTAAAAAAAGAAAACCGAACAAAGCCATCTTTGTCTTGCTTACTTGCATCAATTGACAATCACAGTCCATCACAGTCAGCTTACACTCAGGTATAATAAACAATATTAAGGAGGTTGTATTTTAATGTGAGAGATGTGATTTGCTGCTGGTGACAGGTTCAAACCATGCCTGTAAACCCATCATGTAACACATCCTCTTTTAGTTCTACTTAAGATTGAAAATAATAATCCTGAAGGATAGGTTTTGGCTGTGGTGCTCACTGTAGGCACTTCAAAACCACACAGGAAAACTGCATGCATTTTGATTGACTCATCCAGAGGTGCATCCAAAAAAACAATGTAAAGAAAGCATGCACATGCTCCTACCATATTGCAGTGCTCCATTACTTTAGCGCATGTGTGGATATGCATGTCTGCCTATGAGACAGAGGAAGACACAGAAGGAGGAAACTTCTCACCCCATTAGGCACTGAGTGCTTCCAGAAGCTCTGCAAACCATAACAGCAATATCCCTTCCTGCCCTGCCCCCAGGGTTCATCTAGTCCTTGCACCATCATAAAAGCAGGAAAGCTGTAGAATCACACAATTCTTGCCCTATTTCTTACACTTATTCCTTCAGCATCTTCTGGTTGACATCTTACTTAAAATAGGTCTCTGGACTGCTCCAATACAAGCCTTGCTATATTTTGATGTTATGCTCTTCTCTTTTCCTTTGTGGAGAAAAAAAATCGTGAAGTCAAGCTGAAGAAACTTGTGCTTTGATGTATTCTCTTGTAATAAAGGACATAGCACTACAAATTAATTGCCCCAAACCCATAAACTTATCAGATCCAGTAAATCTGAATAATAATTTATCTCAAAAAGTGGGGAAACCGGTTTGCCTCCAAATATATGCCCCAAAATTAAAACAAGTCAAGCCTTTGTAAAAATTAAGTTGGTTCAGTTCACTATTATTTTCCATTTTCCTATCCCTGACAATAGCCAGACCAGATCTGAAAGGCTGGAACTTTCACAAGAAATTTTGCCTTCTTAGATGGCCCACCTCAGATTCTTAATGTCAGGGCAGTTTAGATAAATGTTCGTGATTTTAGGCACCTATCCAAGGCTGTTGCTGTTTGCTTATTAGAATATAAGAAGTTAATTGGAAGGACACACATTTCCTTAGTGGTAGAAGCAACTGATTGATTACATTATGTGTAATCTCCTATTCATAGGAACAGCAGAACATAGCATTCTACAGGCTGAGATAAAGAGTGTTTGTGTGTGTGTGGCTGAGGGGAAGGGGCACAGCAGGGGAGTAAAATACTAAGAATATCGGTGCACCAGATGAGATGTCAGTGGAATAGAAAGTCATCACAGGATAATGGTCTCCTGCTGCTAAATGAAGGCCAAGGAAAAGCAGATGTTGACTCAGAGCAAAGAAGTTTATTTTTAAAGCACAAGACACTGATCCTGTCGTAGTAGTTACTCTGCTAAACTGCCAGTAAAGTATCATTCATTTCACTTGACAGCCATTTTAAAGAAAAGCATTACTTACTCCATGTCATTATTGAGTTGTTATATTTTTATTGACTTGGAAAAAAAAAATAACAACTCCCCCTTCCCCCAACTTACTGTGATGTTCCATCAATCAGAAATGAAACGAGTGGGGAAAGTATAACCTTACTTGAAAATCGCACTGAGCATTCACGGTTCTGCAGCTTTCTACTGAGACTGCTTTATCGATAGACTTCAGGCCATTAAAACCTCAGTTATATAACAGCGCAATTGACTGACTTTGGTTATAGCTGCTCTTGCAAAAATCAGGCAGTTGTCCTAAAATGCAAATACAGGAAGGAAAAAGGAATGTTTGAAGAAGGAACAAAATCTTTTAATTAAAGTAGACACTTGTATTTTTAAAGCTCGGACAAGACTGACATTTGTAGATAGACATCTTGCCTGAAATCTCAGTTCCACTTACATCAGTGGCAATATATCCATTGATCCATAGGGACTAATGAGTTCATCACATGTTAGACTGCAAAATAGATGTAGATGCAAAAATGGCCAGTGCTCCATATTCTTCGATCTGGTGGCCACTAACGAATTTCAGCTTTGCTGTTGGCAAGCCACCTTTGTGTGGGATCTAGTATCTTCTCTCACTTGTTTGTGGCTTCTGGCAAATCCTTTAATCTCCAGGTTCTCATTCATACATTATACAATCACTTGCCTCTCTCTTTTTTTTTTTTTTTTGGCTACAGGATCTTCAGGGAAGGGACTCTCCTGAACAGAAAATACATGGAGAGCGGCTAAAATTTGCAGTCACTGAAAGTATTATGCCAAGAGATAATAAAATATATATGACACCTCAGACAGCATGCTTGTCTGTTCACTGGCTTTCTGTTGAATGCAAAGACAAACTAAAGGCCTTGACAATCACATCCAAAATCTCTTACAGAATTGGGTATGGTTATTTGAAGAATTGTCTCCATTAGAGTTATGACTTTTCATTGAAACTAAATCTGGAAGAAGAGAACTCCTAAACCAAGGACTTTCCTAGCAAATCTGAACAGCTATGTTTCAGAAAAATTCTACTCTGGAAAAAACCCCAAAACAACTACAAACTTAATGTCTTCTACCTCTTCTAGGATCCATCAGTAAATCCTTCCTTAAGAAGGACCTTTAAAAAATCATGGACAACTGTGAGCAGAGGTGTCCTCAAAAAACAATGGAAACCAAGCTCCGAAGTCTCTCTGTTGCTCTAGAAAATCACACTTGTAAGTTACTCAAATGCTTCAGAATTGTATAGCTGTTCATCTCTCAATAACCTCTTGGGTATAATAGCCAGCATTCCTAAAAAAATAGCTTATCTGTTAAAGTCCTCTAATGAATGCAATAGAAGTACCAGGCAAATCCATCTGATCTGGTTTTCTTTTTTTCTTTTTGAATTTAATGTATATTGACCACGTCCTTACTAAATTGAGCACACTGTGCTAAACTAAACAGCTGTACTTTAATTTTCATATGTTACCCAGCATATTCCCATCTGCCAAAGTATAGTTCAAACACACATGCAAAATATATGCTCTTACAAAAATCTAAATAAATATATGCTCTTATAAAATCTACATTGCAAAAATCAGTATTACATAATACAGACAATTATGTCATACATAGTTGCAAACTTGCACATACTGCAGGGCCAGTGAACTGCAGCTCTAAGTAAAAAAGTAGCCAGTACTGACAAAATAGGAGATGTATCATTAATCACAGCCAGTTTTTAAATAGTAATCTATTTGAGCATTCTGGTGATCGGGAGATGACTAAAAATGGATTCACTAAAATGTGTTGGCTAATGGACTTGCTAAACTCACCTTAGTTTCTCAGTCTAGACAGAGCTTTAACCCAATTGAACTTAGGTTTATTCAGCTGTAAAATGGGATAATGATACTTTCTTTCCTTTACTCTTTAACTTGTCTGTGCAGACTGTTAACTCCATTGGCTAGGAACGATGTCATTGGGCATTTTATACCACTCAGCATAGTGGGCCAGTAATCTTGGCTTGTATATTGAGATACTGTTACAAATCAATATTTTCCCAATGCTTTTAATAAATTCATATTTAAGTCATGGATTCACTTTATTTTAACTACTTTTTACTTTATTTTATTTTATCATTAGGCTGTTAGTTTACTTTGGGTTGGGTTTGGTTAGTTTGTTGCGTTTGTTTTTTCAAGATACACGAAAACAATTCTCTTTACATCTTTATAAATGAAATAAAAATGACAGCATCTTACCTTGTAAAATCGATTTTAAATTATCAGTGACAAAAGAATCATATAAACAAATTACAAAAATATATTTTATTGCTAATTATGCAAGCAATTACGAAGGAGGCAGCTATATATCAGAAATAACCCTGATAGATTTTTAAACAGAAGTCGAATGGTACAGTAGAACAAAGACAGGAAGGAAAAGCTTTCCTTACTGGGAACAGTGGGAAGAATATAAACTTTCTAGAAATGCAATTATTTGACATACAAGTGTTCTTGCTGCAGTTAAGGATAGTTCAGTAGCTAAATATTTTAGTCTCAGCTTTGTCTTCAAATACATGACATACATAGTATCTACTTAAGTCCCTGGGAGCTGGGAATATGTATCTGAGATTTGCCAAACATTTGGTGGTACTGCTGCTGCTGTTGTCATCCACAGCCAGGAAGTTCAGAGGCATACGTAACAGAGAAATAACTAGAACAAGGACTAACATAAAAAGTATATGAACTTTAATTCTGAAACAGTAGAGATTTATTACTGTAATTTAACATTGGCAATGGATTTAGTTTAACGCAAGACATAAAGGTCACTTAATGAGAGCACCCTGCCGGTCTAATAGATCATTGTGCGGCATTGATCCGATTGGTGGTCTAGATTAAATGGGTTTCCACAATCCCTATTAATTACTGGTTCTGCCACAATAAAATTCTACTATTTCAATAGGGTGTTGCTCTTAGTTTAAATATTTATTCAAACAAAATTGAAGGCTATCAGTAGCACCATTGACAGCTTGGAGTTAAGTTTGCTTGAACTGCTTCATAACATCTCTTTAACCCATAGAATGAAGATCAGTACTTATCTAATAAGACACAAGAAAAAAATTCAAATGAAATTTTCATTTTTCAATTCAATTCAATTTTCAATTTGAAATTTTCAATTCAAATGAAAATCCAAATATTGGACAAAATATTACGCAATCAGAATACTAACTTTAAGTCTCAACTGGAATGCTCTGGAGTCAGGACTGATGCTTAAATTAATCATTCATGGACTTGTGGAAATGCCTGTTGGAATCAACTGCAATCTGCAGTTGACTCTTAACCTACTCCATGGGCAGTAGGTCAAGACCCAGGCACATAGAATCATAGAATAGTTAGGGTTGGAAAGGACCTTAAGATCATCTAGTTCCAACCCCGTGCCATAAGCAGGAACACCTCACACTAAACCATGCCACCCAAGGCTTCGTCCAGCCTTGCCTTGAAAACTGCCAGGGATGAAGCATTCACAACTTCCTTGCGCAACCCATTCCAGTGCCTCACCACCCTTACAGTAAAGAATTTCTTCCTCGCATCCAGTCTAAACCTCCCCTCTTTTTTCAGATTCTCAGTTGCATAACTTGTTATCAACCCAGGTAAGTCAAACAAGCTCTGAGAACTCATGCTAGAAGAGCATTAGAATTAAAAAGAATACTGAGTATAACATAAACAAGTGACTTATACCTTTTTTCTTAAAAAGAATCAATCACTACATAGATACAGAATAGTAAATACCTCAAGAATTGTGCCACTTGAATTTAAATACCAAAGTATGACCTTGGGAACAGGATTCATCTCACCTATTTCTAGCCATCTAAACATCAGGCATCAAATCTGTCAGCTGGTTTCCCGGTACAATGAGTAGAAGAAATAGGTACTTCCAGATGCAAAACACCTTACCTATCCATGTCATGCTTTCAAGACAGGATGAAAATTGTTAAGTGATATGGATATCTCACCCCAGCATACAGAGTGACTTGATAACCACCTGAGCTTTGCTGTCTTAACTTAAAAATGGCTACAATCAGGTGAGATAAATACCACTCCAAATGTCCAACTTTAGCATGTTGTGGAAGTTCTGCACTGATAAATCTTGATAGAGTGCAATTTTTCTATTGTTTTGATTGATGAGGAAGACTGAATACAGCATTAAGCCATTTTTAATTTATGAAATGCCAAAAAATGAAATTAGGTCATTTTGCTACGTTCTAGTTTGTAATTTCATGATTGACAACCTACTATTAAAAAAAATAAAATCATATTTGTAATAAAATACGATTTTGACCTCTTTTCACAATAGCTATACTAGCAGTTACAAATATGAGATGGAAGCAGAATGGGCATTCATGACTTTTAAAAGCATATTACACAGTTATACTCATTTACTCATATAGCTCACCTAGTGTTGCATATTTGCTGCATGATTCTAGAAAATCAAACTTTTAAGTTGTGGCACATCATCTACCATGAAAGGACAGGAAATGGAAAGATTTATATAATTTCAGTCAGTTATTACTCATAAAGGATTTTTGTTTAAGAACCTGAAGAACTTGGGTGCAACTGAGAAGCTCATTTGTCATTTAGATGTTTCAGATGAACCTTCACGTTAGCATTGCCATTGATAATGGAAGTGAAAAAGTACTTCAAAATCCAACCAATTTTCTCAAAGACATTAAACTAATTAACATTAATACTGGTTAACACAGATGAAGTATACATCCTTTAAATTTGAGTGTTGTTATCGGTAGTAGACTTCAGATGATATTTAAAACATACTACTTAAATGTGACAATTTAGTTTCTAGTTAAACACCATTTTCTACTGTAGACAACTTTTGGAGTACAGGCAGAATACTGGCTGTTCTCTGGAATGTCCTTATTAGAAGTGTCTCTGAATGCCCTTTGCTTTTTTCCAACTCTGTCATATTCCACTGTCCTCACAGATTTGTGGGGCTGTGCCAAAGAACAGCAAATTCATAATCCACTATTCATTTATTCCCTGGTTATTCTATATGCCATTCTGCAGGCAACCATTTTCATTTCATCAAAAAAATGAAACTCACATGATGTTTAAGAATTAATGATTTGAAAATACAAGAGGGACAAAAGAAATTGTGGGTTAAAAATGACCCCTGGAACTAGATGTCACTGTCCAAGCTGCACAAGAGTTAACTGGTTGAGCCATCATTCACTATGTGCATAATATTGTAGGTAAATCATGACATAAGATCATCGCCAATGAGTTCAGATTTTTGGTATAGCTGATTGCAAGTAAGAACTTCTCTGAGCAGTCACAAAAGTGAAGCAGGTGTGTGTACATGAGCACAAAGGGACAGAGCAAGCACACACAGAGCCTCATTCAGGTGAATCTGAGTGGCCAGTGGGAAAGTCTGGTGAATGTGGATTTCACCATCTGGAAATGAAGCTGCTATATGTTTACTAGAGTTCTCACAAGGAAGATTGATCATTTCCAGATTTCCCATTTTGTTGGGATGGATTAACATCTGGAGAAAAGAAAAGCTGTGTTTGCTCTTGCAGAAATTTCTACTACTTGTATGTGTTTATTGAAGCCTGGAAAGTGCTGGGATATCAGAGATTCCAACTGCTGACCAAGTCTTTACACTTTCTAGATAGTGAAATTAAGCTAAGAAGGATTTAGCCTGTTCTTGGTAAAATAGTTACTGCTGCTATATAGAATGACAGGATATAGTTCACTATGAGATGTTTGTCAGAGCCTTGCTCAAGGGGAAGTCTCTTAGTGCTATTGTCAGAAATTTGTTTTAGTGAAAGCAATGGTGAGGATTTTTCTTATAAGAGGGACAGTCAAGTCTAACTGCTATCAGTCTGCCAGGTTTTGCTGTTACCTCAGCAATTGTCCAGAGTTCTGTGTGACAACCATTCATGAACTATAAAAACTTAAAAGAATCAAGTACATACTTAAGATCATTGATAACATGGATGAACAATTCATCTATCAATTTTTCTGGACAGAAAAGTTCGAACTAATAAAAACTACAGATTTCCATTTTTATTTCACCATTAAGCAAAGTACTTATTTTGTAGACAGTTTTACTTAATTGCACATTATTTTGAATACAAATTGCAAGAAAGGTCTTTTCTGAAAAACTCTCATATATTTTTTGTAGTATAATCTAGAATACCTCCTCACACAAGAAAGAGAATCTATTGATTGTTTTGGACAAGCTTTATGGCTCATTTCATTTGTTTTTCAGATATTTATTAATTTTTTTAAAAAGCTGAAAGACATTTCTATGAGAAAACATGGACACTAAACATAATGTGTTGATGGAAATGAAGTTACTTTGAAAAGCAGATGGAACATTATTTTTAGAAAATAAGAGAATGTTTCTTATCTTCCATCTGATTAGGAATCACCTCTATATATTTCGGGGGGGGAGGGGGGAGATAGGCTTTATAAGCTCTAAATCAGCAGTTTGTTTGTACTCAGGAAAGTGATTTAGTACATGTTTAACTTTAGGCACATGCTTAAATTCCATTGATTCCAATGGAAATAAAGCAGATGTGCTTGGAGTTGATCACATGCTTACACAGTGTTGAATTAGGACCTTTATACTTTACAAGTTCAATATACCAAATGTTAATTAATCCTCACTGCACTTCTCAAAGAATGTCTCATTACTAAATGCAACTAGTGGGAGAGGAGATTGCCTAATAACTCATGTAGTAACTAATTAGTTTGTGCTACAAAATGTAGCTGCAGACCTCCTAAGCTGTCTCATTTTTCTTGCACTGAAGAACTGTGGATAGTAAGGAGGCGCTAATGGCAAAAAAAGTTTCTTGTCAATTGGAGAACTTCAGTGAAGGCTTCTATGTTTGTGTGTAGTTATAGTAAGCAGCCTATATTTCAATCATTGTTGGTGATATACTGAGAATGAGAAAATAAATACATGCCATATGTAGGCAGAATGTATTATTAGTGGTCAATATAATATAAACAGCAGGTGAGGAAGAATGGTATGAAAAAGAAGCGGATTTGATAGCACACTATAAAAATTAAAGTAGTTCATCACTGTGTAAGTGCCTAAAACAACTAGACTCTGGCACACAAACTCTTTGAAACCTTTTAAAACAAATAATTATAACCAGCTTGTGAAGCATTTAATCAAAACTTACCATTACTTCACAAGCATAGTCCATATAAGAGAGTAGGAGGGCACTTCCACCATGTCAAACTGGCAAACAGCCAATACTTTTTAATATCGGAAAAGGGTTGACTAGAAAGGATGCTCTTTATACTTTAGGTAGTTTGTGGTAAGCATGGTTACAAACTCTAAACCAAAGACAACCAGGCTTTCACCATTCCCACAACAAGTTTTCAGGATTGACTTCATTAACAAATACACATATTTCAGTTAGTTGACTTAACCAAGAACAGATTAAGCTTTACAGTTCTAGTACAAGACATATCCAGACTTAAACCAATTCTGTAAGATAATTTTCTACATTGCTTTAATAACACACCATGTCATTACTAGATCTACATAGTTCTACCCTCATCTAATCCTTCCTTTACATCAGTTTGTCAGTCATTAATACTGCCACAGATATAAGACTTTCAGTTTTTGTCAGTACCAGAGGGGTCCCATATTCAACCTTTGCACAGAGAAGCATCTGCCTGAAAATGCTGGGACATCTGAATTCCCTCTCTCTCCTCAGGAATTTTAAGAATGGATTTGAAAAAAATAAATAAATAATGGAGAATACTTTAAAAATAACAGCTCAGTTTCTTCACAATTATTTTTCTCCCTCCCTGCCCTCTCCTTCCTTGCTCCCAGCAGTTCATGAAGTTTCTGAAGAAAATAACAGCATCCACCCCTATATACTTTGAAATGCAAGAATCTCATGTGGAACAAATCACTCATTAGAAACAGGACATTATGAGGAGCTAGACTGTTTTTACTCATGCTCCTGAAGTTTCTTTAAAGATGTGCTGCCTAAATTAATTTTTCCATCCTGACTGTCCTACATCCTTCCAACAAAACACCCTCAATGACATCTCCCTTTAACAGGTAGCTTAATTCCCTAGGAATTCCCAATGGCACTACTGAAAATGTGACTACAGACAAGAAATCTGTTGTCTCATTTATACACCCCGGTGTAAACTGGGGTAAAAGGTTTCCCAATGCCAACGGGTTGGCTCATTGGAATAAACATAGTGGTCAGTGGCTTGAACCTCCTGTGGCCAAGTGTGTCATTAAAACCTGGTGGTCCATGTGTAAGGTGAAACCACGGCCATATAAACATACATGCCATTT
>JBCJKH010016677.1:0-14147 GCA_039877255.1 Loriculus beryllinus
GGAAGTAATTGAACAAACACTGGTTTGAGCTACTCCTCAGATAAAAACCCCTGTAACTCTGCAAAGTATGGCCTTGGAAGAAACAGCTTATTAAACCATCACAACAGGGCAACTGAGTCACTGCAGTGATAAGCAAAAAAGAAAGTTCTGCTAAGGACCCAGATTGGCTTTGGCTCCTGCTGTCATTCAGCTCCAGGAAGAGTATCTCCATGCTCTGCAGGATGACTCAGGATGCAGTATTTGCTGTGGTCAGATTTCACAGGCAAGAAGACTGAGTTTTTATTAAAAAAAAGAAGAAAAAGGAAGTATCTTCTCACAAACCTAACCCATTCCTCAAAATCTTCCTTACAGCTGCATCAGCTTCTCACTTCCCCAAATACCTATTTACTTATTCCAAACGAAAACTGGCAAATTCTGGTATGCTTTTCCATGTATGCTCAACTCATCATCTTTAGCCCTCTTTCCTGTGTTTCTCCCCAGTCTCTAATTACTGACCTCAGTAAGCAAACCTTCCTACCTCTCTTAAAGTTTCTTCTGTATGTTTTGAAGTGAGTCCTCCTCTTTTTCCCTTTCTCTTTGTGGATCTCCTACAGCTCTGCCCTTTCTGTGTACATCTTTTCTAATTAAATGCCATCTACAAGCATGAATTCTCCCTTTACTTCTATGCCTTACTTCATATGGAATTCATATGTCTGAATGTCTGAATGTAGATATATATTTCTTAACCACCCATTGTAGGCTTACTCTGTAGTCTGAAAATCAAGCCAATAATATTTAAAGAACTCTAGGGTGCAATTAATCCAACTGCTAAAGTACTTCTCTAAAATAAGGCACCTGAATAAAGATCTGTGCTTCTTTCACTATAAAGGGTAGTACCTACATTGTAGCTATATAAAGTTAGGTGGGATAAATCCTTCTTTTTTGTCCACACTAAAATCCTAGTCTCTCTCTAACACTTCTTTGTAGACATTTAGGGTCAAATTAGCTAGTATAAAACTAATATTCTCCATAGTATTTTTCTGCTCATTTCATGTGGACGGAATTGTCAAGCATCTGAACACACATGATTGTAAACTGACCTTCATGTTCATGAAGTCCTCTCACAGCATCTTTCTGTTTGACATCTCTAAAATAGACTGTTTCTGATTCATTCATTCAGCTCAAACTGTTATCCTGGACCTCATCTCAGGCATGTAGCATGCTTTCTTGGGCCTGAGCAAATCCCATGTCCTCCCAATATACCCAGAAGACTTTTGCAGTGATAATTTTCCAAGTCTGTTACTTTATCCATGCCATTAGTCTATTTCTGTCTCTGAGGTTTCTCCTCTCCTTCATATCAAAGAAAGGCTTTAGAGTACCTCCCCACCCAGAAACACTTTTTCTCCTGATTTAGCTCTGAAGCCAGCTTCAGGCTTTGTTCAGAGCATGTGGCTAATTTGTATCTGGCCAGATTTTCAGAAGGGAGCTTTAGCCTTTCTTGCCAGGCACCGCTAATGTTTGAGAGCAGCCTATTACAAATTTGTGCAAAAGTTCACAGTCTGTCTTTAAACTCTTCCCTAAACTTTCCTTTTCCATAATGCTTCAACAGTCCTTTTCCTAGTTTGGTAATTTCCCAGGACAACTGTCTTGTCTCCTCTTGACAAGCACTTATGGACTTCTAGTGATCTACTGCCTCATCTTGCACATTAGACTCCAAGTTCTCAGAGCTTTGACCTTGGTTTTATTCTGTCTTCTTTACAGCTCCTAAAACACCCAGGTCCCAGCACATGTGTTCAAGCAGAACATGTTATCTCCTCTAGCTCAGCAAATGTGCCAGATTTCAAAAGATTATTACTAGAAAGCTCCCACAGATGTGAGGATTTTGACCAACATGTTTCTGAAGTATATACACTATGCCAGAATTGATTTATTTGTATTCCTTTCTTTTCCCAGCAGAAAGTAAGACTGTCAATTTAGAGCACAGTTATAGAGGTATAAAGAATTTGTCCTAAGGCAATAGACATTAAGAGAAAAGGAGTTTCAGGTGTTCATGTAACTGTCAGGTACAGAGGAAGGAAAAGAAACTGCACATTTATTTAATTATTTTCACTTGGATTTATTCTACATTATTTATTAGCCAAATTCAATGACAAGAAGGCACTGTGAATGTTCTCCAGCTAGCTTGGAGGTATAGGGATAGTTTTGCAGGTGGATTTTCTAATTTCCCCCTTGGAAATAAAGCTTTTAGTGCACAGTGCATTGAAGCAAAACAAAGACAGTGACAGATGATCTTAAAATGTTTCTTAAGTGGTCGAATGGCCTTTGTAACACAGTAAAGACAGAGTTATTTATCAGAAGCTGTGCAAAAGCTGTCACTCAACCTTACCTCGGGGAGCTGGAGTCCCACTTTCCTCTTCTGTTGTAAGGCAGCAATTAGTTCTGAAAAACATAAAGTCCTCTTACAAGACCATTAAGGTGCTACTAAGCGGTTAACAATAATTGCTGAAAAGGCTAGTAAAATGTGCCAATTAAAGACGAACCAAGTGATGTCAAAATTTCAACTATCCATTGCTTATCTAGCTCCAATTATTCAAAGCACTGGTTCAAACACTGTAAAAAAGAAAATTAGTAGGAAGCTAAAAGGAAGTATCTGTTGTATTGGTGCTTCATTCCCTCCTCCTCTGTCTTCTTCAAAAGCACTGTGCCTCCTTAACTCTGGTGTATTTCTCCTCCCGTGCTGCTTGGAAAGACTTGATGACCAAGTAAGCTATATTTCTTAATAATTTCTTTTTTCTTTGTTTCTGCAACATGTCTATACAGGTACAATGATGCTTTCAATTTCATTACTTCCACTTTATTATAAGACTTATACAAAACATGATGAATTCAAAAGAAAGAAGTATCCTGTTATCCTCCACAAATAAAACACAGATGATAAATTGAAGCGGTTATAAGATGAAGGCTGCTATATAGAAGAAATGAGAGTTCCTCTTAAAAGAAATCAAATCATATTAAGGCTGCAAATGTAAGGCAGGAAAATGTAGAACCAAAATAACCACATGTGTGCCTGTGAGGGAAATCACAAACAGAAAATATCTACCCTTTTTAAAATGTTAAAGCTAATTTAGAGGCAAGAATAATAAAATGCTTTAGTCATGAAAACAAAGTCATTGCATGAATAGAAGGACAATAATTTTCAAAGAGGGAAGTCAGTTACAACAGTTTGAAATGAAAGGCCACCTCCTGAATCCAGTAGCTCAGAAAGAAAGGGTGAGACATAATTTTACCTTTTTTAAAGTAGTGTAATTATTATCCTACACTTTTTTCTTATCATCCTTTTTGTTGTTCTTGTTGTACTGAAATCTAACTAAATTCCCTGGATGCTGAGAGCCAGTTTGAATCAGGAGACATCAGCCCAGCTCTGAGCTAAGCTGCAAAAGTTGCGGAAATGGGTAGTGACTATGCAGAGGTATTGGTGAGAACCACACAATGCAGCAGTAACTTGAGGGCATCTCAGTCATGAAGAGAAAACATACCTTATGCTCTCCTCACCTTCTGTGCAAATGCTGCTCAACTATTCCTGTTTCTTGTCTTGTGTATCAGCACTGCAGCTCCTTGGAAAAATTACAGCTAAGGAGATTCCCAGGATTCAAATTGTGAGCTTGAGCCCTAACTCTGTTTTGAGTAAGTAAGGTTTTGTTCCTGCAGGTCAGGATCAAGTTCATGTTAAATTGAGGGAATTAGTCAGGACAGGACTATCTAGAAAGGCCCCCTGGCACCCAGATGTTATGCACCAGGTGCCTAAGTTTTAGACAGGCATCCAGCAAGGAAAGATCTACACACCCATTTGTCTCTCCTGCTGCAAAGACACTTTTACAGGTAAGGACAGAAATTAAGTATGCTTTTAGGAATAAAAAGGACTGAGGAGCTAGATGGTCTCATGGCTGACCACTCAGTAATGCACAGACACATGAACTGCACCTAAGCTCCTTTTGGAGATAGATACACTATCACTGAAGCAACGAAACAGAAGATTAAATGATGCCTGGATGAAATGCCAACTGCTAAGTCTCCAGCCACAGATCTAAGTGGTGGAATCCTTCCCAGCATGCAGAAGCAGAGCTTGAAACTACAGAAGTGTACCAAAATATAACAGTAAGACACATCAGGCGGCAAGTCTCTTTCCTCTGCCCCATTCTTTCAGTTCTTACTTAATGTTGATGTTTCTTTTTTACAAAAACAGAGGTAAGCAGCATCTGAGCAGAGCCCACAATGGTAATCCCTGAGACTGTAACAGGCTACATGTGAATTCAGTTCTTTAATATTACCATTATGAAGCAGGGTGGCAGAAGGCCAGCAATCACTAATCAGGGAACAATAGAGCTAATTAGAGCTAACCGCAAGCTGAACAGTCACCCAACAACAAAAATTCTCTTTCATTATGGCTGAGTCCCATCCTGAATTTCATTTCAATTCAGTCTGTTCTGAACAGCGAAACGTTGGAGCATAACAAAATCCTTTCCAAGGCATTTCCTGGACCACCAGCTTACAGGCTTTTCTCACGTAAGGTCTCCTACACTGGTACACAGAAACCAGGATTCACAATGCTCTACATGAACCAAACTGATATCTTGGTTTATTCCCCAGTGAAACTCTCCTGAGCTGCCATGGGAACACATCCCTTTCAAGTTTTAAAGATTAACAAGTTAAACCCAAATGATCCTTTCTGAACTGGTCTTCAAACACGCTAGGTGCTGCTAGACTTAGCAAAAACTATAGATGGGCTGCTAGACAGAGCTAGGAGTCCAGAAACACATACCCCACTGCAGTCAGCCCTCAGAGCCTTAGAGCCAGAAAGGCATCACTCAGGACGTCCTGATCACATCAGGACACTTTTAAATGGACACATTTTTGCTTGGCATTCCTCTTGCTGACTTAACTCCTCTCTCAAGGCCTCATAAGGAATGTTTACACCACTTTTCATTAACAGAGTACAGTGGAAAACACTGTGAATCCTAGAAGTAAGATTCAAAACCTTCTGCTGATCATATTCTTGTCATTTACATAGCTACTTTAAATGAGCTAACCCACTGGTTGCAGTGGGACAGTTGGCAGAACTAAACCTAAGAGAATGACTGTTTGAGACCATTTATATGAGAAAAGAATGGGAATAAATGCATATTTACCATCTTTGCTATCTTTCAGGCCAGCAGTCATAGAATATTTAACTGACCTTTCAACACTTGAACAAATAATGTGTTTATGACCACTTAAATTTTGGAATATGAATTAGTCGTTCAGAAGGAAACTGAGTATTCACTAATACTTGATTCAAGACATTGATCTTCACAAGCTTAATATGACAACTTAACTGCTCTTGGAAATCAAATGGAAATCACAGGATTAAATGTAACTTTTAAAAATAATTCAAAATTTAACGCCATCCAAAGATGGGTGATAGGGCCCTGGGAAACAGACCCTGCATAATGCAGTAACAGTGGGCACTGAATCTGTTCCAAAATTTTCTGATTAATAACCAATAAATGATCATAGAATCGTAGAATGATTTAGGTTGGAAGGCACCTTAAATATCATTCAGTTCCAGCACCCCTGCCATGGGCAGGGATATCTTTCACTAGACCAGGTTGCTCAAAGCCCCATCCAACCTGGCCTTGAACACTGCCAGGGCTGGGGCAGCCACAGCTTCTCTGGGCAACCTGTGTGAGTGTTTCATCATCCTCACAAGAAACGACATCTTCCTTATATCTAATCTAAATATATCATTTTCCAGTGTAAAGCCGTTCCCCGATGTCCTATCATTACTTGCTCTTATAAAAAGTCCCTTCTTGTATTGGACATGAGTGTTGTAAATCTGTGTGGTATTCTGAGCGCTAGTGTTTGTCTGGTTTGGTTTGTTGGTTTTTGGTTTTGGTTTGTTTTTTTGTTTGTTTTTTTTTTTTTTGTTTGTTTGGTTTTTGTTTGTTTGTTTGTTTGTTTGTTTGTTTGTTTGTTTGTTTTTTGCATTCAGTGCCCTCTCAGCAGGAAAAACAATTTTTCTGGAAAGTTTTCGTTTAGCTTTCCAAGCAGACAGGACTGCAATCCCACAGCACACACTTTAGTTCAACTAGTGTGCACAGGAGGACTTAGCTAATGAAAGATGGTTCTCGTTGTTTCAAATGTTATTCCTGGTGAATTGAATCATTTAATAGGAAATTTTGCATTTGTTCCCATTCTTTTGCTGTCCTTCTATGACAGAAAATGGTGATATTGCCAGGGTAGAAGATAGTATCTGGAAAACAGCAAAAAAGGGAAAAAAATCTGTAGGTTGGTTTAGGAGTTGTCTTCTAATGAAAATGGAATCCAAATAGCCCTCCATCACAGACATACAATGAAGTATAATCCGTTACATTTTTTAATCTACTGCTATATCTAGTTAAAGAAAGGGGAAATTATTTGCTTTATTTTTCTGAGTAGCAGAAACTCCATTAAACATTTTCCTTAAAGAACTAGATTTCCAATTTAATCAAAAGTCAAAAGGATTGTCTTCATTGAGCATATTTTCCATCAGTTTTGGGTTGATGAGTATATATGAGGTATTCAAATATAAAAAACACAGTTATATCATGCCACTTTTATCTTGGCAAAAGTCAGTGCATGGGTTGAGGGCTGACCTTGGCCAGTTCATCTCTTAGTAAAATTAAGCCTTTTTTCTTTACCATTTTCCCTTGGGAAGGCACCCACATTGCTGACAGACAATAAAAAGCCATGAAGAAATCGACAGAAAAGCAGCTTAGCTGCTTTTGAATAATCCATCCTGTTTCCAGTTCATCTTTAGGAACTTAACTTTATTTGAACATATTTCTCTGCATACTCTGGGATTCAATCCTCTCTGAAATATTAATATAGATTAATCACATAAATAAACAGGAAATACAGAGGTAAATGCAGCTTAGAATCCATGGCAAGAGATTTAAAGAATATTTTTGACTCTTTTCTATTTCCACAGGTTTGATGCTCAAGTCTCAGTGATATAAAACAAGCAAATGTAATAATAACACTCACAGGTTCTCTTCTAACTTCCCACAGCCCAGAAAAGGAAACTAAGTAACCCAAGATGGGTTTATATATGATTTGCTTGTACTGAGAGATGTGTCATGGAACTTGGCAAACATTTTCAGGTCGCAGTCTTTGCTACCACAGTGCAATGTGAACAGTTTAACTGATTGAAATAAAAATAATCATTTCCTATCCTTTAATCATAAAATGATCCTAAACAGACTACATATAACTACCCTAACATACTGCAGAGTAGTGGCTGCAACTTGTATTTGTGGAATCCATGCAGTAAGAAGGCACACAATTCAATATTTTTTAGGATGAATTTGCATTTCCCAGGAGAGACTCAGATAATGCCTTTCACTTCTATACACTGAAGAGGAGGACTGGCAGGTGCTCTCCAGACATATAGAAAGTATTTCCGTGGTAGCGTCATCCCTACCTTGGGGCTCTGCTAGTCTAGATTCTGAAGTGAGGGAAGAAAACTCCCCCAGAATATTTTGGGTTTAGGCTACTGTTTGAATTAATCCCACTGGGATGCTGAAAGTAAACTGCCCTCTGCTCTTTGGAAGAGAGTTTGTTGCCTGAGAGCCTTTCTCACTTCAAGGAGTCAATAATCATTAATGTAATCTTCTCCCCATGATTTAAAGACAGGTTGGGATTGCAATTGCTTGAAGCCATTGAGAATGGGAAGGCTGGGAAAGTTCATCTAGGCTTTAATTACAGATAAAATACTGCTAGCATTTAGACAGTGTTTAACAACAAGGCTAGTAGATGAGTATTTCTGGGCTTTGGTGGTTTTTTTCCCTTTCTAACAACTACTAGATATTTCAAAAGCAGCAAGGTCATTTCAGCCTGCATGTAAGACTGCAGTGACAGCTCTCTTAATCATCCAGAAATCATCTGCTTGGGACAGTGGGATAAATAACAGGCAAACTACCCAGCCAGTTCTTGGAAGCAGAGCCTCTGGAACAGTGTGAAACCACAAATACTATCCATGTGCAAACAAATGTGACTTACAGTTTATCATTTATATTCAAGCTGCCCTAAAAATGTCTTTCCTCTTCCTGAATCATTAACTTGTCTGAAAAAAATAGAATCAGACACATATTAGAGGAGGTCGATAGAAGAAAAGCAAATGACAAAAATTAAACAAAACAATGGACTCTGTTATGTTTCCATGGAAGGGCAGCAAAGGAAAAAAGAAAGTCCAAAAAAAAAAAAAAAAAGAATGATGAAGGGATTAAACAGAACATAACCAGTATTTCAGTAAATGTTCAGTAAAAGGTGGCGTGTTTCTTTTCCCTTTTCAAAATGTTTCTCATGTATCAATATTTACAGGCCTTACCCTAGGCAAGCTGGAGAGAGCTCATTCTGCTGAGGGCATCTCCTCTCTCCACGTTATGCACTAGTGTATTTGTTTTGCAAGTTTGTTTGAAGATGGCTTTTTTTCATTTCTTAAGGCCTCCTCCATGTGTTCAGAATTACATTAACCAAAGAGAAATAGATGGTTACTGCCTACTTACACAAGTGACAGACAATTACTATTGTAATTAAACACAAACCTGTGTTTGCAGCATATCCCCCTCCACAACTCCAAAGCCTCTCAAATCTGAGCTCTTCCAAGGTGATGTTTAGCTTGCCATTACTTTTAGAGATATGGCAAAGTGAAAAAAGCTAAGTGGATGCTTATTGTTATATAGAAGCCTTGACATAACAGAATCAAAGTCAGCTTTTTGCAAAGTATATTACCCTGGTAATTGCAGAATGATAGTGTACAATTGAGAGCATAGTACTGGTGGGCAAACACAACAGGTGACTGAAGAAACTGTGGTGTCAGGACAATGTGAAAATAGGACCTAATGTGACAACATTTACGCTGTGGTAAAAGTTCAAAGAGTAAGCGTTTTTGCCATGTTCTGCTCTGGTTTTGTATGTGGCATTAACACAATTGCATGTTGAAGAAGCGGAGCACAGTTTGCATTTTTTCCACATGCACTCAGTTTGGGGGGCTATTTTTAGCCAAGTAATAAAACCATAAAATAAACATGATTCTAAATATTTGTGAAAGATTTTTTTCCCAATGCTGCATTTGATTTCTATTCTGCTGGCTCCCGTTCAGAAAAGGAGCTAAATGGGAGAGAGAAAGATAAAAGGCAGGTATCATATGGATTGTGGTTTTCTTGCATTTTACTTTTGTTTGTTGTCTATGTAGAAATAACTCTGGAAACAAAGATATATCTTCCTTCAGGAATTAAAATTAAAAACCCGAAGCAACCCGACACAAGTTTGTACAAAGGTGATGCCTTTTTCTTGTGGGTTGTTTTCAAAAGGATTAAAGAGGTGGGTTTCATCTGCTGTTCTGATAACAACAGGAAAAGAGTCATCATAAAAAAGAGCAAATTGGATTCTTCTTAGAAGATCAGGAAAAGGGTCATGACCATTGGAGTTATGTCTAACATTAGTCTAATCACAAAGCTATCTCTGATATGGCATTTCCAAGGATTGCAATTCCATCCTGGAGACCAAGGACCAGCCTCTGGTAAATGCTCATAACCCCACTGAAGTTAGAAATGTTTCCTCAGTTTACACAATCTTGTCTTTTGTTTAGAGAAGCTTGAAAAATGCATACTTTTTAAGTAAAATGACCCAAATGAGTGGGCCTGGAAAGCCCTTTACACAGGGTTCCCTGATCCATTGAAACCTTTCTCCAAGACTAAATCAAACAGCTGCTCTTAAACATTCATTGCCTAAAAGGATGAACATGCTTCTAATAGACAGCAGTATAAATTAGCTTATATACTAGATGGGATATTTGAATTTATAATAAGTGTAACTAAACCACAAACTCTGCTGGACACAGTATCATGCTTAGCAGTTGCTGTGCAAGCTTTATGATCATAGTCATTTCATTTAATAGCTCATCTCAGAAGAGCAGGCTTGGGGATCCAGGATTTTCTTGCCACGGAAAGTGAGAAAGTCTGTTTTGGTGTATCAGGGGAAGTGACTAATTCTCAGTGCTGTGGGAATCCTCAGATAAACATATTATTCCATAGTGGTGAGTCTGGTTTCTGTGAAATGAGATCTTGTATCCTGTCAAAACACGGCCACAGCCACATCCATTAGCAAACCCGTGATTTTCTTTGTTTCCCTATTACAGTGGGGAATCACTGTAATGATTCAGTGGCTACGGGCCACTGATTCAGATTTGTGAGCGTCACTGTCCTGCCACACCATGCCACTGGATGGCATGTGCCATGAGAGGTGACCTTGTCCTCTGGCCCCTGCTCTGGGTTGCACTGATGATTATCTAGTGTTAGAAGACAGAAGAGGTTGAAAAAACTCTTTGGTGTTAAACTGATCTTGAAAACTACTAAGCATCTCTGTTTCAGACTTTTAAACGCTGTGTTAACTATGAAAGTGTGTCAGACAGCACCAGTACTGATGGTTAACTGCTGTCTTGCTCTTTCCTTAGAAGCGTTGCACTCTTTTGGTAGATTATTTCCAAACAGGATAAGATTTTTACCTGTCTTCTTATAGCCAAGATTCTTTAATGAGTATTTACCTGACTATCAGTGTATGTAAGCATGGCTTGCATATGTACAAAGTATTTTACATTACATACCGACTAATCATTGGAAAAATGGTTTTAAATTCACTACTAGTAGTACCTATGTACCTTTTGATTCATATTTTTCCAGACGCCCACACATACTGCTCTACCACAACCATAGCAGCATGCCAGAGTTACTATTACAGAACATTTATTTAGCAGGAGACGAGAGAGTAGAAGAGAGGGGCTGTTTGTGAAAGATGCTGACAAGAAATCTCTGCAGTCATGAGCTGTGCTTGCAGCACTTTGCATGAGGAATTCAGCCATGGCAAGGAAGCTATAAATTGCTCATTTAGCTGTGAAACTTGTTGTGGCTTAAACCACGACACTAGGTTTGTACAGTTCGCCTGCCAAACGCCACCTAATGAAAACAATTTTAACTTTGGAGTTTTGAATAAAAATACTTTGACAAGAGCCTCCAAACAACCACAACTTCCTTTTTTTCTTTTCCTTATGTTCACAAAAAAGCAAAAAGCAATTCCACAACTACCAGAAAACATATATTATAAAACATCTGATAAATGGAATTCTGCTATTTTGCAGTTTTGCAGCTGTCATGCTGAGAATCCCTCCTAAAAGAAAGCAGAATTCAGAGGCGCTTGCTGTGGAGCAACATAGCTCTCAGAAGCATTGCTGAGCCCACAGGAGTGTGCTCTCTCAGTGAATGAACTGGTCTCAGGGTATAACAAGTGGGGATTTCACATTTTAAGAGCACAGAGTTCCTGATTTTAAGCTCAATGGATGGCACTTTCCATGATTACACTTGTGATGGAGGCAACAAGGATTAATATATTTCTAGTAGCTTTCGTGATCTACGTTATCCTATATTTTGACTCTCTAATCCTGAAAAGCAAAGAGGCATTGATAAAGCTGTATTAGCCCCCACTTTCCTCTCCCAAGAGCACCCATGATCTTTGACCCCTACAACATGAACTGCTGGACAGCCCTCTGGGAGAAGTAGAGTGGACCAGGGCTGCTGCACCAAGAGATGAGTGGAGGCAACTGGAAGACAGCCCCAAGGTGCGTGTCAGGGGACTCATGGCATATACTCAGGATGACCCACATTTAGGTACTGCGTTTTGCACTGCTGAGCCCTTGCAGAAGTACAGCCTGGCACACTATGCAGCTCTTAAGAGCTAGCTCAGATAGTACACATTGCCTTTCATTCACACCACCACACCGGCACCTGCCAGAAGGCTCTGAGAAACCCTAGTACAGGTAGCCACCAGGTAACTTTCTTCCCTGTAAATTTTCTCCTGTCGTCTCTTTTCCAAGGGGTTAAAAGCTTGTAATTGACACAGACCTAAGTAAAACAGAGACCAGCCTCTAAGGATGACACAGCTGCAAGAAACCAAATGGCATACACATGTGGTGATATTGGCCAGATGAGCTGACGCGGTCCTTGTTTTTTCATACTGAGAACTAAAATATTCTTGTTTAAACTGTTGCAGAAGGTTACAGTGAATGAGTGAAGATGATCAGTAAAATTGTTTTACTTCTCACTGAAATGGGCTTATTTTCTACACAGCCAGTCTTCATGCTTAGGCTGCAGGGCAGTCATTTCCTGCTGACAGTGGCAACTTCTGAAAACATGATGCTGCAAGTGCTGACAAAAAGCCTACCCTCTTTTGAAACCTCCAGCCCTTTGCCTCAAAGGAATGTCTCTGGTTTTGAACACAGTCTCTCCCATTCGTTTTAAGGCAGTTGCACTGATAGAGAGGAATACTTTTTTCTCAGCCTCTGTCAGTTCTGGTTTTGAAATTGCTGTAGGAGTCATGTAGAGTAGTCATATGCTGCTGCTTTTACCCTAGTCCAAAGCTGAGAAAGCTGCCTTTATTGTGATTCCCATGTGGCCTGCACAAGGAGTTGGATACTTTATTCTATCTTAAATTTAAAACTATAATTAACTTTAGACATACTTGAATTCAGATGCTTGTATGACATCTCAATAAAATAACTTATTATTTCCAATTTCTCATGGTACACCTGCTTCAAGAGCTCCTGTCCCTGGATGATCCATGCTTCAACTACAGGGAATCCCAAATAAATAAAACCTGACATTAAAAGTTTAATCCTAGAGAATCTGATTTACTGCAAAGCTCCAGTAATGGCTCAGAAAATTCTTTATTTCTTCAGTCTGTGATCTTTCTAAAGTCATGAAATCATCTTTAAAGAGAGGAGTAGTGAAGGGAACAAGGAAGAATTGCTTAGTGCGTTTATGAGGCAGGGTCTCTTCACTTACTCAGGCTCTTCAATCTGCTGAAATCTGAGGATTTTCTTTTGGAATCCATGTATCCTCCAGATGCCTCTTTCCAAATTCAAGACAGAATGTATCTCTACTCTGGATGCATACATCTCAGGTACCAGATCGTAAATAAAAAGGCACACTCCGCACACACTAAGGTCATTAGTATATCTCCATTGACTCATTTAGATCAGCACCTTGATACCAGTAGCTGTTGATAGCAGAAGCCAAGGAAAGATTATGGGAATGGGGCAGGCATTATGCCTGCATTATGACAGAGTAATATCACATAGAAAAAAAACCCCAACACCTACACCGCATGTTTTCAATGTGTCACCTCACAGTACAAGAATTAGGGGCATTAATGAAACTAAGAACAATGAAAAAAAGTCTGTATTTTTTTTACATGGTCTTTCTGGTTTTGTACTCTTTTTTTAGATTTTTTTTTTCAGACTGATGAGCCCCATTTTATTTACTTACTCAGTAAGTAAATTCCACACCTCCGAATACCTATTACGTTTCTGTATCCTTTTCAGATTGGTACTGTCCATGTGCCTAAGACAGCAGCTCAGATGATAAAAAACCCTCAAAAGCTGTAATTCTCAAGAATGACACTGAAGAATGAAACTGTGGTAACAACTCTTTCTTGATTCATAGTTTTCTGAAAGCTGACAGGTGAGCCCTTAAAACTTATTCATTATAAGACTAAGATTTTTAAAGTCATTCAAAGACATACATGATTAGATGAGCCATCAGCATTGCTCCCAACCTCATCTATTGATAGCAGCATAACCACAGCCCTAGAGGAGCTATGACTCCTCTGGTGGGATGCATCTCACCAGCTGTGGACGCTTGCTTCTACATGTCTATTTCTGATTTGGTCACCAATAACTCTATATTGGCAGTGGAAAGAAATAGGAAGCATTTAATCCAACCTAAGTAAGATTCCTTCCCTGGACAAGTTAAAATATGCCTATCTAGTGAACCTGAATGAGTAACTCAGATCTTTATTCTAAATTTAGTAAGATTAGCCCTACTTCTTGTTGTCCTCAAACATCTGTGAAAACCTCTAGTCTTAACATTTATGGCCAAACAGCAGTACAGCTTTGTGCTGTTGCATCCTGTATGCGTTTAACGGCCTTTGCTCACACCCACCCCTTGTTTTCCATACATTCATTCATTTGTTGGATGAAAACCAGTGTAAGTTCTTTAGATCAAACAAGAGAACTTTTCCTTTTATATGTAGTATTACAC
>JBCJKH010016680.1:0-38272 GCA_039877255.1 Loriculus beryllinus
GTATGGGAGATGCTCCAGTCCCCTGATCATCCTCGTGGCCCTCCTCTGGACTTGCTCCAACAGTTCCATGTCCTTTTGATGTTGAGGACACTTATGTAATTCTGTAGTGCATCAAAGCTGGATTTCACAGACCTCAGTCTATGACAATAAGAAATCAGTAAGCTGGACAGTTGGCCCAGCTCCTTCTTGTGCACTTTCCCAACATGTATAAATTAGTGAGGAGTAGGTATCTGTTACAGGACAAACCTTCAGATGCAATAAGCAGCTGTAATACATCTGATAGCTTTATATCTACATAATAATATGAAACAAATTCAAATGAATTCAATATCCAGTGAAAGCACAAGCAGCTTCAACAAATTTTTAAAACATTCGTTTCAAGGAATCATCCATTTACCAGAATTCAATTGTGACTTATTCTCTGACAAGAGAGTTGGGGTTGTTCAGCCTGGAGGAGAGAAGGCTCCAGGGATACATAGCAGCCTTCCAATATCTAAAGCAGGCCTACAGGAAATCTGGAGAAGGACTTTTTACAAGGGCATGTAGTGACAGGACAAGGGGGAAAGGCTTTAAACTGAAAGTTGGTAGGTTTAGATTAGATATGAGGAAGAAATTCTTTACTGTGAGGGTGGAGGCACTAGAACAGGTTGCCCAGAGAAGTTGTGGATGCCCCATCCTTGGAAGTGTTCAAGGCCAGGTTAGACAGGGCTTTGGGCAGCCCGGTCCAGTGGAAGCTGTCCCTGGCTATGGCAGGGGAGTTAAACTAAATTATCTTCAAGGTCCCTTCCAACCCAAACTCTTATGTGATTCTATGAAATCTAAAAGTGCATATTCCAGAAAGATGCAATATTATTAAACTGGAAAAAAGAAACAGGAAAACTGTCATGGTTTAAGCCCAGTCGATAACTCAGAACCATGCAGCCACTTGCTCACTCTTCTCCTCCTTCTCTCCCCCTACTCCTGGAGGGATGGGGAAGAGAATCATAAGAATGTAAATCCCATGGGTTGAGATAAGAGCAGTCCAGTAAATAAGGCACAATACAAAAGTACAATAATAATAATGGCAAGGGAAATAACAAGTGGAGAGAATATGAAAGTAAAAGGGGAAAGGAAAAGAAAACAGTAAGCACAAGTGATGCACAATACTCACCAGCTGCCAACCGATACCCAGCCTGACCCGAGCAGTGATCTGGGCCTTCCGGGTAACTCCCCTCAGTTTATATGCTGGGCATGACATGCTGTGGTATGGAATACCCCTTTGGCTAATTTGGGTCAGGTGTCCTGTCTCTGCTTCCTGCCAGCTTCTCTTGCCCTTCCTCAGTGGCAGAGCATGAGAGACTGAAAAGTCCTTGGTCGGAGTAAGCATTACTTAGCAATAACTAAAACTATCAGTGTGTTATCAGAATTCTTCTCAGACTAAAGTCAAAACCACAGCACTGCACCAGCTACTAAGAGGGAGAAAAATAACTGTTACAGCTGAACCCATGACAAAAACATAACCTCCAGCAACATTTTATGATGGTGATTTGTCAGCTGGTGTTTTGATTTATATCTTAATAAAGATAAAATTGCCCAACACCAAAAGAACCTGCTGTCATGCTGTGCAGGTGTTCATTTGGAATGAGTAAATTGCTGTGGAGATTTTCAGGTAACTTACCCATTTGGTTTTATTTGCAAGCTTGATGGGTGAAGATGTTGCCTTTTGATTATCACGTTGTACCTTTTCTCTGGAAGGAGAGTAGGTTTGGTTAGGACATTGTGGTTAGGGGACCTCCTTGCACCATTTTCTCAAGAACTGGGGCCTTTCATAGAACCAGGTGAAGAATTACAAATGCAGGATGCATGGTGGCATTGAGTCAGCTTTTCCTCATGTGCCTCCCTACTCATTCAGCAAGAGCTCTCTGGCTAGTCTGAAGGTTGGTCCACTCATTGGCACTTCACCAGAATGACACTGCAAGATTTACCTGCACTCTGAGGGCAAAGCAGTGCTACAGCCACCCTTTGGACAGCAGCGGCTCGCTGTTCACCTCTTTAAATGTGCTGCAAGCAAAATCACAGTTTATGGGAAGCATTTTATGACAAGAGTTTGAAGACAGAAGTGCCTTTTCAAGGAAGAAAGCAAAAACCATTCAAAGGCCAGACTAAGAGGTATCTGAGTACTTGCAGCTTGTACACATCTCAGGCAATAGCAAAAGTTGTGGGTGAGATGGCAGATGGGCTGCAAAGTTATTGGAATGTCCTTTCCGTGCATCATCACACGGTAACAACCTGCCGCCTCACCAAGCTATCCTTCCTTCTGCCCTTGTCTGTACAAAGGAGTCATCACTGCTCCATTGGAAACACAGTATTTTTGTAAATGCATTACTCACTGACAAAATTCCTTCTGTGTCTTGCTGCTAGTCATCAGGACCAGCTCTGAAAACAGCAGTTCTTCTAAGACATGTCCCTGCTCATCTGCCTGCCGTGTTCCTAGTGAGAATCCAAAGGGCACATTAAATATAACCTCGACCCTGCTACAGAAATAAATCACGTAACATGACTATCCACACACCCTGCCACTCACGAACGTCCAGCCTTGGAGAAGATGTCTTGGTGGTCTTAGATAGTTGTTTAACCTTAAACAAGATCTGAGCCACACAGCAACATGCTAGTTCCTAGCAAAAGGATCAGACTGATTTCAAGGATACTCAAAGGATATTAAAAATCTTAAAAATTCCCAACTTCTGCTGTAATCAGCCTGGAGGAGAAGGAAGATGTTGGAAGGAGGGGTGGAAGGAAGCCGTAAGAAGATGTGTCCCCCTGGAGCTGGCTTTCTGAGAAGAAAAGGCAAAAGGTGTAATTATTAATAGTTCCCAATACATTACGTCTGAAGAACATAGGTGATGGCAATGCTGAGTACACATACCAGATAGTTTCATGACCAGCAACTCTATCATATCATAAGCCAATACTGTGAACTACAACAAAATAACGATCTTAGCCCAGGCCCCAAGGACAAAAAACATCACCACAGTGAACATGTAGTGTAAGACGTTATGCAACACAGCCCTGAGAACAAGCACAACTCCAAGAGCCCACAAATCAACATTGTGAACAGCAACTATTAAACCAATGCAATGAATGCTTACAACTAATTTGTATTTACACCCTTTGGTTGGATCCATTACTATCACAACTCTTTGAGCCCCATAGTGAACCCCAGCTGATAATTAAGTACCACACAGCCACTTGCTCACTCCCTTACCCCCCATGGTGGGATGGGGTGGAGAATGGGAAAAAAGGTAAAATCTCATCGGTTGAGATAAGAATAACTTAGTAATAAAGTAAAATATAACAATAATATAAATATTAATAATAATATTAGTTAATAGAGAGAGGAATAAACCCCCCCAGGAAAGTCATGCACAGTAAAATTGCTCACCACCTGCTGACTGATGCCAAGCCCAACCACGAGCAGTTACTGGTTCCTCCTGGCCAACTCCCCCAGTTTCTATGCTGAACATGACATGCTGTGGTATGGAATACCCTTTGGCTAGTTCAGGCCAGGTGTCCTGTCTTTGCTTCCTCCTAGCTTCTTGTGTCTCTCTTCACTGGCAGAGCTTGAGAGACTGAAAAGTCCTCTATCAGAGTAACTAGTACTTAGCAACAGCTAAAACATTGGTGAGTTATCAGCATTGTTCTCAGACTAAATCCAAAACACAGCACTGCACCAGCTACTAGGAAGAAAATTAACTTACATTTTTACTTCCCTAGGTTTCCTGTGTGAAGGGAAGATGTTGGGGATTTACTGATATTGCTGGCTACTGCGTCCCTGAACTGGAATTCATTTTGTGATCAGTTTTGGAGGCCTGAGGAGAAGCAGAATTGTGCATTGACCTGCTCCTGCTGCTTTACAGGCACAGCAGAAACATCCCTGACATTCAGCAGTGGTGCCTTTTGGTGGCGCCAGAGCATTGGACCACTGCCTGGGTAAGCGCCAGCCCAGTCAGGGTGTCATTTGCCTTTGGGTTCCCGTTCTTACAGAAGATGATTTCTTGTCTAGTGCTCAAAACCAAGATTCTCTTCTGGGTTATTTTGATGTAAATGTTTGACTTAATAGGAGTCCATTATTGTTCTCCTGTACCAAACCCTAAACATCACAGCAGTAACGAGCTTTTCATACTAAAATCTCTCTGGCAGATAGGTTGGGAAGGAAGGGGTATGTTACCTGTGTGTGCTGAGATGGTGCATTGTGTTACATGCTCCTGAGCTTCTCACTTGTTTTGTGTTTTGCAGATTACAGACACATGCCAGCATTTCTCCGCCTCTTCAGGAAGAAATTGGATGTCTTTTTCAAACAGAAATGTTAATCAGTTGGAAATTACTGGGCTCACTACAGCAGGCAAATAGTTCAAACCTGTGCTCTGTATCATGCAGGGGTTTTGAGACCACGCTGAACCCATGGATATCCAGAGAGGGACCCCATTTCCTAGTCCAACAGTTGCTTCTGTAAAACTGCAACTTGGTAATGAAGGAGGATAAACAGCACTCACAGCACTCGCCACGCTCTTAGTTGGGAAACTTACTCCTGGTCTGTATTTCTTGCTGTGTTTTCAGTGTTAGGCCTCATGCTCTGCATTAAGCCAAATGAACAGCTCAGTGCTGTGCAATGGCCCATGGAGAAAAGTACTGTTTTCTGGTGAGAGATGCAAACTACTGTGCTGGGGAGTGGCAGGCTGATGTTGAGTTGAGTAGCCCTTGCAGCATTACAAAGCCATGCTGGGCAAATAAACATCAGTCGAGCTACTTATGAAGCAGGGTTGACTGCTTGAGCATTTCTGTATCACATGAGCTCTTGACTCACAGGCTAGCAGTTCTTCTGGAACTTCCCTGGCAGAGCCTCTGAGACTGATGTGGACTGATAGCACACGGTCAGCAAGCAGACCTGCTGAGAAAGGGGAGGGCTGCACACCAACTGGTGATTTCTGACTAGATCACGCTCATTCTGTAGAAAACAGTCCAGAGAAAGACATGCCAACAACCATCATGTTTCCAGGTGAATGTTTCCATAGGGGTGGACCAGGCTAGCTCTTCATTTTGACACTAAAAAGACGTCCTGTCCTGAAAAAGTGAGGTGTCTCACTCCATACAGAAATGCTGAGATGGACTGTTATGGGTCATTAATATATATCCACCTGCCATTTTTATTTGAAGAATATCAAGTAATGCAGGCACCTACCACCTGTAGTTATTTTATGTCTTTTTTTAAAAAAAATTATTATTTATTAATTAGGTTGGAAAAGCTTCCCTTCTCTGGACAGCAGGCCCAAAGCCTCACAGACACAAGGAGACTGGAATACCGTGCCAACTTCTGGAGATGCACGTTTGACCCAGAAGTACAGACACCTGTATTACACCCAGTACTAGGAAGTATACCAGTTTGAGAACAGAGGAGTGCAATATGCTGCATCACCTGGGAAGAGGCTACTTGAAGGTCATTTACTGCACAGCAACCACTGCATGCAGGCTTTCTGGTCCATGGGGGGCACATAGAGAGTCTGTATCCCAACAGAGTTGGCTCACAAAGACAACAGAGCTGCGGTAAGCCCAAAAATATTGCTTGTGCTACCCTCTGTATGGAACAAAGGTGAAGAACGAGACTCCCCTGCAAGGAAAGTGACAGGACAGAGACAACACTGCAGTGAGTGCTCCTGCAGCACTGTGATGTGCTTCTGTAGCGAGCAGCAGTTTATAAAGCACTGATTAATCTAGTAGAAGCAGGAATTTTTCAACACCTTAGATGGGGAAAGGGACTAAGACTGCAATGATAAATTGAGTTAAACATCTCATAATAGTTACTATGGAAGAACTGCCTTTAATGCTGTAACACTTGTCTGCCTTGCTTAGGTATTCTGAAGGGAAAATGAATAGCTGAGATGCTGCTTTTCTGCAGTGCCTCTCAAGTACACCAGAGCAAGCTGGCTCAGCAACTTATTAACATAGAACCAAAACCAACACTCCAAGAGACCAGGCTGCATTTATTTCCCTTAATGCTGTTCAGCAAAGCTACCTGTCGTGTACTTGAGCTACATGACCATTGTGAAACCTGTAAGTAAATCTTTTGCCTCTTGCCTTAGCATCGTCAAAGCTTTTAGGGCCCGAAGGAGGTGATGAACAGCATCAATTGACATTTACCGTCCTGTGGTGTGGTGCTAGAATGGGCTCTATGTGTCAGTTTTAATCAGTAATGCCCTTTCCGAGCAAGATTAGTGTCGGACAATCTAGCGACAGGTGCAGTTTAAATTGCGGGTGTTCATTAATTAACTTGCTAATTATTGTGGCCGGTTTCCAGTACCCGCCTTCCAATGGGTTGTTACGGTGTGAACGGGTACCATCAGCCGTGCAACACGGACAGTCCCACGCGACAGCGCTGGCCAGCGGAGCGACCCTCGGACCCCGGGCGTCCCGCGGACCAGGCCAGGGGTACGGATGCCGGAGGGCCGGGCGGCCATGCTGGCAGCGGCGCACGCCGGGAGATGTAGTTCTCCGGCACTCGGCTGCCGAGAAGCCCCGCTGGTCTGGTACCACCGTGGGCCGAGGGGCACTTGTGCTGCCGGTTCTGTACCGGTCTCCTCCAGGCTGCCCGGCTGCCAACACCAGCGCGGTCCCCACCAGGGTGACTGCGCAGCGGCGCGGACCTGCTGCGCTCCGCTGGCTGCCCACCGTAAGACAGCACTAGGGGGGTGCTCCCTGCCGCCTCCTGGCGGCCGAAACGCGGCATTTGCAGCGTCAGCCCCTTCACAGCGTGCCGCCGCCTGGTGGCGGAACAGCGGCACTGCGGCAGTGAATGTCTCGAGCTGTGTCTCCTCTTCTGTTCCCTATCCCGAAGTTAACTCATAGCATCACAGAATCGTCTGGGTTGAAAGGACTCTTAAGATCATGGATTCCAACTGTTAACCCAGCACTGCCAAGCCCTGGCTCAAGGTCCCCACTAAGCCTTCTCTTCTCCAGGCTAAACAACCCCACTTCCCTCAGTTGTTTCTAAATTTCATTCGGAGTAACATAAGTCAACAGTTCAGGCTTAATTTAGGCAGAAAAACTCAGGCTGACTGCTCTGCCAGGCAGCGTCCATTCCTGGTGAGTGCTATAGCCTATTTAATGTTCTGCGTCTGATTTTGCTTCCAATTTACATTATTTAAGTAGCTCAAAGTATTAACACCACCACAGTGTTAAATCTAGATGTAGGCAGCTTGTGCTTCATTGACAGTATTTTTCCTAGAACTCTGGCTCACAGGAGAACTTTTTTGTTGTTCTATTCCCTTGTAGGAGTACAGTTTTCTTCCTTTGTGGGTCCTCATTAATTAAAAATACTTCGAATAGTTTGAATCCCACAGTAGCAAAACAGTATGGCATAACACACAAACAATGACGAAAAAACCTGCTGCTAGCACAGATCACCTCCCAGTGCTCATAGTACGGGGTAGCACATGGCATTTCCAGTCCCACTCACATCTTAGCTTACTTGCTGCAATACTGGCTTTTTGCTGCAGCTCTGCCCCTTCCCCAGCAGTGGAGAATGGACAGGGAAGAATGGTGCCAAGGGGCCATATCTGCCCCCTCCCTGGAAAAATCGCCTTTCATTTCTTCTGCTGCTTCTTTGGGGGATGGATTGGAGAGGTTCTGCACAGGCAGAGCAAAGGTACTGCGAGTACCATGGTTGGAGGGTTCTAAAGAGCAGAGAGCGGTTTAGACAAAAATCATGGTCTCTTAATATAAGTGAAATTAAATCTGGTCTCTGTAGGAAATAGAGACCAGATGTTGTATGCTGCCTTTTAATACTTCTGCAAATTAAACAGGGTGGGGGGACAGATAGTGCCTGCACTCTATACTTTTCTGCCCTTTTAGATTACACTTCAGTGTATTATTCAGATTTACCTGGTTTAGGACATTTCTATATAAACTATGTACATGGCAAAAAGTCTACTCTCTCTACTTTGGTTGGGATTTTTAGTTGGTTGGGGTTTTTGGCTAAGCAAATAATTGTTTCTTGAGATTTTATTTGTGTCTTTCTCAATTCCTTTATTCCCTACCCCCCGACCCCGTGTTTGTAGAACAGTCTGAAACTGTTAATTTTCTGACTCTAGTGAGCTTTTCTTAGACTGGGATATCATGCAGCTTTTTATACAAGCTTGTTTTATCTCATTTTTATGGTTTCTTTAAAGCTCTGATTCTTCTAGAAAAGGCTATTTAGTGCCCTAGTGAGGTGACAGAGCATTTTTCTTATCAGTTATTTCCTATCAAATTTGCCTATGGTGCAGGTTAAAGTCTCTATCCCTCCACTGCCAACTCAGCAGTAGTTAATCATGCAATTTAGTCTGATGATAATTTATTCCAGCTAATGATGCATGAGATGTAAAAAGCCCAAAGGAGGAGTTCAGGGGACTGGAAGTCAGGAGGGGAAAACTTCCCAAACCAAACATTCCCGCCTCTTTTCCTTGCAAGCTCAGCATACCTTATGCTGAAACTACTGAGACACCATGGAGCCCTGCTTTTTTTTACAGTCTCTTGGTGGTGGAATCACACTTTAAATCATTCAGCAAAAGCATGACTTAGTTAACACTTCATTATGCCAGAAGAGTTCCACTATGCTGTAGTTGGCAGAAAAATCTGACTTTCCTCGTGCATTTTATCCATCACCCACTTCAAATTAAGAAAATGTGACTTTAAAAGTTTTTGTCTAAAAGGCATATGGCTGAATGTCTACTTACCCAATCATCAGTTGTAGTAGGTGCATATATTAAAAATAAGAAAGATCAAATACCACATTTAAATTAAGATATTTCTATGCTTTTTCTTTTTTCCCTTCAGGACTAAATATTTCACTGTAAAGCATTATTTGAAGAGTAACATGTTTCATCTCAAGGATCATGAATGTCTTGCAGTATAATTTTACAATGTGGCTAGTTAAATTACTTTGGTAAGTGGAGAACATGGTTATTTGCTCACATATGGGCTTTCAAATTGTGATCTTCAGGCTAGCAGCTCTCTGCAGTATTTTAGGAACAGTCGCTTACGTGGTCCCAGGGCCAACTCATCCCTTTTACAACTTGTATAAAGGTGATGGGAGCCTCCAAATTATTTGAGGGCAGCAAGGGTTATAGGAAATGTGGCAGTCATAATCTCAGTGGAAAATTCTTTTTCAAGAAGCACAAAATAGACTTATCACTAGAATAATACTATAACCAGCCCCAAATGACATTCACACTCTAGTAATGCTGGCATACAAGCCTCTAAAAAAACTGGAGTTACTAATGGTTATTTTCTACAGCTGAATCTCAAACCCGTTATTAGTTTGGTTTTTTTTCTCCTTTTTTTTTAAGCAAGAATCCAGTTTTCAGTATTGATAAATTCAAACAGTGAGGTTATATGCTGCTGAATTATAACATCTGTTTTAATTTTGTATCCTTTTAAGAGACAAACTTAAGTTGTAAAAGACAGATCCTTCTGAAATGGATAAATATCCTCTCCATCTACTGGAAGTATATTCAAAAGAAAAGAGGGGGGAAACACCCACCCATGGCATTGCCATCAAAACCAGCCCAGCGGCACTACCAGAACATGTAAACCTTTTTCAGCTAAGTATGATATTCTAACTAAAGATACCTCAGTGCATCTCAGTAGTCATGGGCTTACACAGAAAGACTTCTCAACCCTGGGCTCAAGTTTGTAATAATGGGATATCCTGACAAAGAAATTGCAGAAATACTTTACAGGAAGTACCATCAAGGAGTTAACTTGTCCACTTTGCTGTTATAAATATTTTTAGACCTGTTTATATATCTTATTCAATACAGAGTGCAGTGAATGTGGTAGAAAATCCCTGCTGCTCTCATATCATGCTAACACACAGTGGGCTTTTGCCTCTGATATGACTCATTTTTTTTATAACCACCTATGTTCAAAATGAGAAAATTTTTAACAATATCCTGAAGTACCTCTCATTTATAAACTATACACATAGAAAGAAACAACTAAAAGGTAGCCTTTAGTTTATATTTTATTAGAAAGAACCCCAATTTTAGTCTAAATGAAATCTCTGTGTTAATTGATTATATCTTTAAAATCCTGATGACAATGCAGATTCTGCTTTGAAAACTGACATCTTCTCCAAGAAAGAAACCCACATAGTGGTACGTGAATTTCGCACAATTTGAAAAGAAAAATCCCAGAGGGCTAAGTTTAAATCAGGTTCAATTCCTATGTCTTAGTTAAAAATGCATGTAGCCTTTCTGCAGAGGTAGTAAAAACTCAGATGTACAGTGCTCTGAGTAAAGTGGTCTAGGTTGGCCTGTACAGCTTCAGATTCTGCGAAGAATATAGTCACTGAGTAACTGTAGCTTCCTGCTCAAGGCAGGGCTAGTTTCGAAGTTCAGTCTGGTTGCTTACGGTCTTATGCACTCCAGTTTTGGAAATGTTCAAGGCTGGGGACTCCACAGCCTCTCTGGGCAACATGTAACAGCGTGTAACACCCAACTCCATCCCTGCATATGCACAATACTTTCATTTCTACTTTGCAGCCTATCCCACTTCCAGCCCCATACACTTCTTTTCCACATTTGAACTTAGTTTGGAGTTTCCTGTTCAGCCAGTCTGGCCACCTGATACCTATGCCTGTTTTTCTGCAGTTTTGGATGGACTGTCTTTGTGCTGCTGGGAGGCTGCCCTTGAGGACTGACCAGCTGTCTGTGGCCCTTGACCCTTCACAGCACCTTCCCATGAGATCTCGTCTGCTAGCTGCCTCAACAAGCTCAGGTTCAGAGGTTTTAGTCTGCCACTGCTGCTTCTACACTCTGCAACTCCTGCTACTAACTCCTTTCGCTTTTGAGATGAAAAGTACTGTAAGGCAAGAAGCAGTGAAGTAGATATCAAACTGCGTAAAACTAGTCATTATTTAAAATTACCAACATTGGATTAGAATTTTAGCTGTCGCATGATACTAACACCCACTTGCCTTCAGACTGTAAAGATGGTATAAAGCCTACTCCTTATTTTTCAGCATGCTGGATTTTCTTCAAGGAGAGAAAAAGGTGACGGAACAGTTGCCACCCTATGCCTGTGACTATGATACATGCGCTTATGAACTGGGAAAGAGGAAAAGGTGCCCAGCCAGATTCAGAAAGAAATTCCCCATTTATCTATCTCTGTGCTTGAGATAAGGTAAGGTTGTGGGTATTTACTTTTTGTCTGATTATTTTTAGGCTGCCTTTGAATTTCTAGTACCCTGAGGTCTGTCAAGAGACATGCTGGCCACTCCCTGGGTTGTAGTACTCCCCACCTAGTTCTTTACCAGGCTCCTCCACAACATTCCAGTGAGTAGAGCAGATCTGTTTCCATCTTCCAAATGGAGCACCCAAAAGGTGTTGTCTGCTTTTTATCATATGATAAACAAAATTCCAGCCGCTTGCTTTTTTTTTTTAACCATCTTTCCCTCTGCCTATGATATAGACTTGCCTTTCCTCCTCTCTTCACTGTGGGTTTGCGTGTCACCTGTCTCCAGAGAGGAAAGTTTCTAGAGGGATGGTTTCACACATAATGTGAGAAGATGTGGTTCTCAAACCAAGTGGTCAGTACTCCTCTAAAAATAAATGTGCTTTCTATCACCGCTGAAAGAAAATCTCCGGATATGTAGATCTTCTCATCTCAGGATCTGAGGACATGTATTTTACTTCAAATAAAAGAAGAATCAGGCAATAAAAAGAAAATTATCCAAATTCTGAAATTGGCAGTGAAGGAACTGGCATTTTATCAAATATAACCTGTTTGGAATTTATCTGAGTGACTAGTAAAGCATTTAAAACATGCCTGGTATTTCAGCTATTCACTTAAGCTTTGGCTGCATGTTATAGAAGCCTTCCTATTGTAGTTCCTAGGTATTTGAACTTACTCCTTCGGCAGTTCTTCAAAGAGTCAGTTTCCAGTAGTTTCCCCATTACTGGTAGAATGTTAAGGCACTGAACAAACCCCAGTTAAGATAGCTGACCACATTGCCTCAGAACTGATGCAACTTAACTGACTGCCTTCTGCAGAGCTACCTTCACTTGCAAAAGAACTAAGATCTGGGCCCTCTGATACAAGCAAAATGTCAGGGAGGAAGGGTCAGAGACAGACTTCAGAAAGTTCTGCTGAGGAGAATTGGTTATTTCAACTCTCCACTTTAAACTCAGTAATGTTCTTCCCTAAGTTGTGGGTTTTCCATAGGGATCTCCCAGTTTCTTGAAGGAATAACCAGGCTTGAGAGGGAATGGTTGAAGGTGGTATAGCAACATGTCAAATCTCTTTTTTCCACATTATAAATTCAACTGCCTAGGAGGAAACCACCTCATGACTTGGAGTACTTTAGGACAAACATTAATAATAAATTCTAATTGGTCATTATTGCTTGAACAGAAAATATCAGATTTCATTTTCACCAGGAGGAAATGAAAATGTCATGTACTGTAATATGACAAGCATGGAATTTACAGTAGTGATATGTACTTGTAATTACCTTTATATGTGTAAATGCACACAAAGCAGAACACCAGGGAGGCTGTTTTACAACAGATTTAATCAAGAGAACATCTATGTCTCCTCATAAACTTACTTAACCAACTTTGAAAAAAGAATGGAGTTGATTAGACAGGTTAATGGGGTGATGTCTTTATGAATGACAGATGGCCACGTTAGAACAGAAAGTTGTTCACTCTCCATTTTTTATTTTATTTTCCTTATGAGACTATTTTACTATTTTTTCACTTATGAAAGCATTGCTCATACATTTTTGATTAGCAATGGTTCACTGAAAAAAAAAAAAAGCAATTTCCAACGAACCTGAACTTTTAACTGGATGGATGTTGTCATTATGCTTAAGTGGCAATAATCAAAACTAAAATACAAGATGAATTTTTTGGAATTCCAGGGCCTTATAAACATCCTGACCTCCCTGCATTGGCCTGCAAATGGAGAAAAGTGCTTACAGATTTGCAAGCTCACAAGAACATAACAAAGGAATAGAAACATGAAGAAGAAAGCTAGCTTTTTTGTGATAAAGGGAACCCATTAGTGCTGAATTTGACAGAGTAATTAAAAAAATAGAATTAAAAAAATTCTTAATTAAGAATAAAAAAAGATATTGCTATAGTGCAACACTGGCTACACTTGAAAAAAAAAATATCCACCTCAGGCATAATGATTTTACCTCAGAACTATTGAAATGTAGACTGTGGAATAATCCAGATTGTTAGTATTCCCTCAGATCTATGAGGTGTCTGGAAGGGGAGCACACATGCACTATTTACCGAAGGAGGATTCACCGAGAACCTGTCCAAAGGCCTCTGGTGGCGTGCCCTGGACACCTGGCCAGGCCTAAAGAGGAGGAACTGCAATAGGTGAAGTTGCTGTTGAAAGCCACCATCGCAGCAGCAGTTCTTGCCTTTTTTCCTGAATGGTGAGCTGCTTGGCAATGGTCTGTGTGCCACCACTGGCATGTGCCATGATTTGTGTAGCTCTATCTTAAGATTTCCAATGCCTGTTCAGCTGTTAGATACAATTGTGCAGTTATTTCTGTCACATTCTTCCATCTCTCATGAAAAATTACCATTCCTAAATGAACCAGAAATAAAGTAATATGTGCATTGCTAATCTTCCACTCCTTTTTCTTCCTCCTTTCGCATTTTTCACTGATCTGAAGTGTACAGTTTCTTCATCTGATGCACATTCTTGATTAAAACAATCCTAATGAACATGTCTCCAGCCTTCCAGACATGAATTTGAAAACCAAAGTCTCCCAGGAATGTTTTCTCTTGAAATTTTCCATTTGAGTTTAGGATTTATGCGAACACTAGATTCTGTTTTGGAAAAACTCTGGATCTTTGGTGCCATTTTGTGTTCACTAGGACTGTGGTACCAGTGCAGTGAAACAATCCTGAAGTACTCTGTAGTAGAAAGCAGTAATGAGAGATAATTCTGCATAGTCAGGTCAATGTAGCTGTAGCATGTCAGAGTCTGGCTCAGAATTTTTGCAACCTTTCTATGTGTTAGCATATTGCTGATTTTTAAAATAAGGTATGAGAGCATAGCACAAGCTTAATTTCATGTATTTGTACATATGCAAATCAATAATTTCCGTAATGGTGGCTAATCCTCATTAGCAGGAACAGATCAGCTTATCTCTTAGGTAGGTGAGTAGGTAGCTGGCAGCTGCAGAGATACAATGATCTGGCTTTTACTAGCAACATTATAATCAACAGTTTGTGGTGATTTGACATCATATTTAAGTCACTACACAACTCAATTGACTTGTCCCATAGTTCACCTCTTATTAACATAAAGAAAATAAATTCCACACAGAGTGTTCATTTAGGTAATAGCCATAACAACCTTTGTGTTCTGTATGGGTATTTCTGACAGATTAATTGCTGTAACGTCAGTAGCACCATGTATCAATGTAGTACCATCTGGTCAAATGTTACCAAACTGAAACGGACGTAATGCCATGGAAATTGTTTAGATCTACCCTTGCTTGATTAATTTCTCAAGTTCAGCCAAAATTCTACTGTGTCCTAATGCCCCTGCTGCCAGGTTCCAGATTTTCTCCGGATCTCCTATTTCCCCCAGAGCCAGCCAGAAGCTCACAGCATTTTGAGGTTAAGAGATATGATTTTTTTTTTTGCGTTCAGCTGATGCTAACTGGACTAATCAGATCAGTGGTGAATCTCTGGTTTCATAAAAGTATCAGGGATAGGATATAGGAGTTAATACAGAAAGGATTATGCAAAACATTTGTATCTTCAGCAAAGACTAACTTCCATAGTGCTTGATGCTCAACAGTAAGCTACTGTCTTCCAGCACCAGTTGCCTTGCAAAGTAGTCAGCTTGAATGCCTTGATATGCAGAATACCCCACAGCTAATCTATTCAGACAATCCTTGAACGCTTTAGTTTATTGTGATCTCACAAAGCAAGTAAATAAGTAAAAGAATGTTCTTCTGCATGCAGCTATTATAATATTCTAATGAAAGACACTGCAGCTTGGAAGAGCCTGGCAAATGCTGCAGTCTTCTAAATCTTTTCTTTCTGGTTTCATTCTGTTCCTAAAACACTGATTCTGTACTGCTGTGCACACTGTCTCCCTGCACACCTCTTTGCCATTGATCCCAGTTTCTATTAAAACAGTCTATTAGTCCCCATTGCTTTCACCTTCTGCTGTTCTATTCTCTGTTTAATTCACCTCATTATTTTGATACAGTCCCTCTCCTTCCTCCCAAAACATGAAGATTGCCTCCTCCTTCTTGTCTTGCTCATCCTCCTACACACTGCCCTATCATTTTTTCTCCCTCCAATAGAGCCTTCTCCCTCTGAATGCTGCACAAGTATCTCCTCAGGGGGAGCTATATTGGAAAGAAAACGAGCTAATAAAAAATGTGTGACAGATTAGAAGTTAATAAGTTGGAAGTTATAATAAAAAAGCTTCAGGTGAGCCCAAATTAATACAGCATCCAAAATATATAAAGCTATTTAAAAATAAGAAAAACAAATACAGCATTAATTCTCAGAGATAACACCCCCCCCGTTTTCTTTTCTTTTTGTGTAGCCACCAGTTGCTGTGCAGTCTCTGGGAAACAATGACTTAGCCAAAATCCTCAGGCTTTTCTGTTCTCACTGTTTTTGTTTCAGCATTGTGATCCAGAGAAATGCTAAAAGCCAGAGGAAGATTTTACAGCTTATGTGTTCACTATAAGAACACCTCTAATCTTTGTCATTGTAAATATACAATAGAGCTGAAAGACTGAAGCAGCACCGTATGTACCAACAGTGACCTGTTTTCTTAATAATAATAATATTAATAGTATTTCAAGCTTTTGTTACTCATTCCTTCCTGTGATGCAGCACAGGACCGTCACTGCATTTCCTCCAGAGATCTTAATCCAGCCTCTGTGAGAAGTGATTTGTTGGGGATTTCAAAACATCCTCTGAGATCAGAGTTTTATACCAAAACCCTCACATAATCCCTCTCAGAATTCTAATATAGAGCTATTTCTAGGTCTTTTTCTTCTTTTGGTCTCTTTGCATTCAACTCCTGCTCTTTAAATAGCAAACCCAGGTTTGGCTGGGGGTTTTGAACTGTAAAGGGGAAGTTCCTGCAGCGTGAAGTGAGTGGGTACAGCTGCTTCCACAAGGTCACACAATCCTTCAGGTCCAGCACAGCAAGGCAGGCAAAAGCAGGCTCAGGGCCACCACCCTTCAGCACAGTCTGCAGTTGTACAGGTATCTGATCTGATGAATATGACATTTAAACTGAGGTTTCAATGAAGAAATGTGATTTCTAGGGTCTTCTGAATCCTAATGTCATACACCTTTGTTTTGCCCAAACACAGCATAGGGTTTAATACCAAAGCAGAAAACAGAGTCAACACATCTCACAGTGCTGCTGGGAACTGAATTCTGGGAGGACTTGCACAACAACAATTTCATCTTTTAGTACAAGTAAGTGAGTGGAAAAAAAGGCAAACAAAATAAGGGTGTATGACTCAAAAGGAAACGTAAGGAGTGCTCATTAAAATTAGTGCACAATGAGTTGTTTCACAAGTGTATTCAGAATTTGCTGTGGTAAAAATTAAATAGAAAGTACAGTTCAGAGACTTTCCTGGTACTGTCCATAAAATTCCCCATTGGAGGTTTAAGTTCATTTTTAAAACATGTTTTGTGATTTTCTTTTGGGTTGTAAGGTTTATAGAAAACTTCCTATCATGTTTTATTCCCTGGTTCAGTACTTCCAGTTTGATTGTGGAAGGCAGAACCAGCATTAGAGTTGAGACCACACTTGGGAAGTTCGGGGCAAAGGATTAAGACAGGGCTTACTCCAAATTTTCACCTACAATTAAGTAACTTTCATGTAGTCTATTTCTCCACCCTTGGGCAGTGGGCTTTTGGCAACTAAAATGGCTGCTTGAACATAAAACCAGCCCTAATGGAGAACAGAACATCTGGAGAATTGAATGTTGGTTCTACCTGGCTGAAAAAATCAAATGCAAACAACTGTCTTTGGAATTGTAAACTGGCAGTCTGCTGAACCTACTCTGACTGGTGCACACACCCCACTGCCTTTAACAATCAAGACGAGTCAAGAAGTATTTATGTATCTGTAAGAAAATATAGTAAGATCTGACAGGATTCAACATGACTTCACTGGTGAACTGGATTTGCTGGCTCTTAGAGTATGCAGTTTGGCTGAAAGCATCTGAAATCCATTTAGCTGGGTTTTATTTATTTTGTTTCTAATGTGATGTTTAAACAAAGAAGAAAACAAAGATTCACAACAAATGGTGCAATCTATGCAGATAACAGGAGAGTGTACAGATGGAATTCATATTCTAAGTCTCTAGGTAGGGAAAAAAAATCCAAACATTATTTCATTTCTGCTTTTCCCTGGTGGCAGACAGTCTGATGAAGAGCTGAAAGGCCAGCCATGGAGACAGGCAATACTTAAAAGCAGGCAGGTAAAACTGATATGTTTTAATATGTGTACCTAAGCCAGTTTAAAGGCTCAAATAAAAATTAGACCTCCCTTACAAGAGGAAAGACAATACTTTACGAAACTACAGAAAGACAGAGAATCTCAAGCAATAGATGTGAGAAATCTAAAACAAGCATAGGAAATGCTGGCATCAAGAAACTCTAAAGTTAAAATGTCAAGATTACACAGCATGTGTACAATCACACAGGCTCACTGTAGCTTCACAGGGACTGAACGTGTTAGCATTACAGTTCTGAACATTTTTAATTTCAAGAAAGAAACTGCAGATGTTTGCTACTCAAATTAGAGATTACCCTTTCTTCCTAATAATGCATGTATGTATGTAACTATGGGGAATAAGGAGAGAAAGGAAAAAAGAGCTTACTCTTTTCTCGGGACTTAGAACTTCAAACAGGAAAGCAGCCATGAAATATTCTAGTCCTTACATTATATAGATAAATGCAACAATGTAAGAAAACTATGTAGGGAAGGAATGGAACAAGTATTATAATGGAACATGGTCCACAGTGTTTTATTTTTTCTCCCAAACCAGGAGAAATTTGATAGGGTATTCCCAAATCAGACCACAGGCAAGCTAACATATTATTTAATAATAATATACCCATTTAGAGTAATGGTTCATACTTCAGAAGTACAATCACCTTTAGCATAGCATGCTTATGAGGAACATTGCACATCATTTCAGAAAGCCATTTTCTGGAAAAACTGTGTTGACCTTGGCTGGATACCAGGTGCCCACCAAAGCTGCTCTGTCACTCCCCTCCTTGGCAGGGGAGAGGGAATACAATGAAAGGCTTGTGGGTTGATATAAGGGCAGGGAAGTATCACTCAGCGATGACTATAACGGGCACAACAGACTGACTTGGGGAGAAATTATTTTATTATCAATCAAATCATTGTAGGATAATGAGAAATGAACCCCAATCTTAAGAACACCTTCCCGCCATCCCTCCTGTCTTCTGCCTCCTCTCCCTGCATCATTGCAGGGGAACAGAGGATGGGGGTTGTGGTCAGTTCATCCATCACACATTGCCTCTGCTGCTTCTTCCTCCTCAGGGGAGGACTCCTCACACTCTGCCCCTGCTCCAGCGTGGGATCCCTCCCATGGGGCACCATTCAGGAGAACTAGCAGGCTGCAGTTTGCCTGATTCCGCAGAGGCTTCCCACAGGGTCACAGCCTCCTTCAGGCATGCCCCTGCTCTGGCGTGGGGTCCTCTAGGGGCTGCAGGTAGATATCTATCTACTCCACCATGGACTTCCATGGACTGCAGGGCCACAGGCTGCCTTATCATGGTCTGCACCATGTGCTGCAGAGGAGTCTGCTCTGGCACCTGGAACACCTTCTCCCTTCCTTCCTCATTGACCTTGGTGTCTGCAGAGCTGTTGCTCGCACGTGTTCTCACTCCTCTCTCTGCAATTGCTCTTGCACAGTAACTTTTTCCCCTTCTTACATACATTATCCCAGGGGCACTACCACTGTTGCTGATGGGCTTGACCTTGGCCAGCAGTGGGTCTGTCTTGGAGCCAACTGGCATTAACTCTGTTCGATATGGGGGAAGCTTCTGGGAGCTTCCCACAGAAGCCACCAGTACAGCCCCTTCCCACAAACCTTACCACACAAAGCCAGTACAGCCTTACATTTAGATACCTTTACCAGTGTTCACCGTAATTGCAGCATTTGTTAGTTCTTTCAATGATCAGATGATGTGAAAAATATTTCTCTGAAAAAATGTGCATCCTAGACCTACATGGGTTGAATAATACTGAAAGGTGATTAAATTTAACATGTTTTCATAACTGATTGTTAATATCTGTGATGTTCACTTGAAAACGAATTTGAATCTCGGTAGGTAGTTGGAAAACACTGTGCAGAACTTTCTGTAGAAATTCTAGTATATCAGCACTAAAATCATAGGCTAGCATGTTCAAAATACTATGCTTAATTCCGAGCTCAGGAGATAACCATGGGAGCCCGGCCGAGGGGCGGGCAGGAGAGCGCAGGCCAAGCCGCCGCCAGCGCGGGACCAGACCGCCCATTTCGGGACTTGGGTACCCGTCGGGGCTGGGTGCACCGGTTTTAACACTGCCTCCACCTTCGCTGGGGCGGCTGGGCGCTTTGGCCCAGTTTCCCCTGTGGCAGCAGTCCCCCGGCGGCTCGAATGGGACGGTCGTGCCGGACGTTGGCAAGAGCTCTTCTTCCCGCCCGGCTGCCGGGAAACAGAGCTGCTTTGGGAAACCCCTTCCAGGCAAGCGCCAGCGGCCAGCCCGGGAGGTGCGGCCCGAGGGACGAGCCCTTCAGCAAACAGAGCTGCCTCCGACGCCCAACCTAAACAACCAGCGCTACCTTCAAAGGCTTTTCACTGTAAAAGAAGAGGGCAGGTTTTCCTTCCTCCTCTGGCATTCCTTTTACCTCAGTTCGCCAAATCTGGGCGGCGTCTCATATGACCTATATTCGCTCCCCACACAGCGATTACCAGGGAGGAAGGACGCCCAGGCCACAGGTTAGGGTGGGGAAGCCGTTCACCCGCCACCTCAGGATGGCTACTAACGGGGATGGATGGGAGCGTGTCCTAGCCTCCCGACTCGCTCCCTGAGGCGAGGGAGCTGGAGCCTTTAAACTTGCTCTCCCCTTGCAAAGGTGTTACTGCCGTGCCGGCCGCCTGCGGTTTCCCTCCGGTTCGGAGGCGCGAACGCGGAGCGCGGAACAATTTTTTTTTTTTTTACGCCGGTTCTGCTGCCCGCTTATGGTTTCTTTTATTAAAACCAAACCAAAATACATAAAGCCCTCCCAAACCCCCCCAACTACCCAGCCCCAAAAAGAAAACATTGCCTGAGGAGCGCCGACTTCACACGGTGCTACAACAGCCTCGTAACGGTCGGGGTCTGCACCTGAACCCCTCAGGGGGCAGCGCGCGAGGCGCAGGACGCAGTTCCCGCCCTCGCCCCTCTCACCTGCGCGCACCTGTGCGTGCCCGAGCCGGCGGCGCCCGCCCCGCGCAGCGGCGGCCAGCTCCGCCCGCGCCCTGCCGCGCAGGCGCACGGCTCCTCGGCCGGCGGCGGTCCGGGGGCTCAGCGCTGTCATGGCGGCAGAGAGCGGCAGCGTCGGCAGGAAGAGATGGGGCTAATTGAGACCTTGGCGTGAAGCGGCGCGCGCTGTTGCAGCTTCAGGCGCCTTTCGGAGAGAGGGGCGGGCGGTGCGGCGGAGTCCGCTCTCCGCAGCCGAGGAGCGGGGCAGAGCGAAGCAGCCACATCCCGGCCCCAGAGCCAAGCGTCAGGGCAGCCCGCGCCCCCGCCGTGGCGGCGCCGGGCGGTAAGCGGTGAGTGCGAAGTTGCTGGGCGGCGGGGTCGCTGCACCTGTCCGTGGCCGCAGCAGGGGAGGTGGCGACGGTACGAGAGCGGGAGCTGGGCAGGCGGCAGGCAGGGAGCCGGGAGGGAAGCGGGAGCGTGTTCCTTTGCTAAAATTAATGAAAATTAAGCCCCTCACGGCCGCTGTCGGCGCGCGGCTCTCACCGTGCGGCGGGGCTGCGGGGACAGGCGGGAGCTGCTGAGGCGGCCGCCGCTGCCGCCTGCCCGGTGCGGGGCAGGGGACGGGGTTGCTGGCCGGAGGCGGGACCCCCGGGAGAGAGGGGAGCGCCGGGCTCGCCGCGAGCTGAGCAGTGTCTCGGGTTGTCCTTCAGGGCTGTAAATACCTGCGTGAGGGCACAGAGCTGTGGACAGACGGCTCCGGCTGAGGGAGAGAGCCGGGAATCCGAGGGCGCGTCCTCCCTTCGTTCCTGCCTGCCGGCCCCCCCCCGCCGGACGCGGGTTCCTCAGGAGCCGGGGCTGAAGAGGAGGAGCGGGCCGCCGGTTGCCTTCCCGGGAGCCCGAGTTTCCCCTTCTTCCTGGAGCTGCGAGCGTGTGCCGCTGGCGTTTCAAGTCGTAACCTGAAGGGAGCTAGCCATGGCGAGTGAAGGCAAACAAGTTGTTCAGCCAACAGGTGATGATGGAGGAGAAGCGGGGAAAGAAGGAAATGTTACTGAAGGGGCAAGTTTGCTGCAGCCTTTGAATCCAGGAGTCCCCATCCGAGGTATCAAGATGAAATTTGCTGTGCTGACAGGACTGGTGGAAGTTGGTGAAGTGTCCAACAGAGATTTGGTCGAAACTGTGTTTAACCTGGTAAGTTGATTGCTGTTTTGGGGAGGAGATCTCTCTCAGAACAACGTATGTGCACAAAAGTATCCTGTGCTTTTCTGATGTCTTTTTCCTGTCAGTATATTTTTACATGTTTTCTTTCACCACGCTAGATTTCAGCTAGGTTCTCTTTACTTATGGATGACAAATGCTGAAGATAAAACGTCTGGACCTCTATATATACATTTAAACTTGAAACAGCTCTAAACAGCATCCTCCTTAGTCTTCTTCAGAAAAATTGTTGCTTTATATGCAACTGACAAGCTTGTTGTTATGTTTAAACATTCAACAGGTGTACTGAATAAGAAAGCTAAATATTGATTTAGTAACTCAGTCTGTCATCAAAATAAACAAATACAGATGTTACTTTTTAAAGCCAAACAACTTTTCCCATGAATTGTTTGCTTCCTTTTTAGCTTCCCGTTTGCTTTGGAAGTAGGTAGAACTTTCATGTTCTGTGTATAGGGAGTGGGGGTGTCGGGGAGCAGTTCATGCAAATGCTTTTCTTACTCTGCTTGTTGAGAAAAGTAGAATGTGATTTCAGTGTCCTTTTTTATTAATGAATTAGGTGCTTTTTTTAATACTGTATAGATGTATTTAATACTTCATGACTAGATCTCACTGAAAAATGAGGATACAACTTTTACTGTTGAAGTTGCAAGCATTATATATACTGTTGAGCTTCTTGGGCCACACTTAAAGCAGTTAGGCTAGTTGTTGATGTTTGCTTGCTGTAGGATACCAGACATTAGGAGATAAACTGTTTACAAAGAAAAGCTTCTGAGGGAACTCTGCTATTATCAGAGATCTCAAAACATCTCTAAAAATACTCATGGTTCCTCGTTGTTCCTTTTAGTGAGCACCTTTGACTTTAAAACGTTGTGGTTCCTGACAAACCAGGAAGTGAGAGCATGTAATAATGTAAAGCTCGGTAACAGGGAAAGTTGACACAAAAGGCATACCATTTTTTTAATCACTCTTTGCATTTCAGCTATTTTGTTAGTAGTAGTGTTTGCTATGTGCAACTTTCAGTGGTCACTAAATATTTGCATGCTGTGTTTGTTCAATGCTTTTGATGTTATCTTCTTGGGCTATGATAAATGTTTATTTTTGAATATTTTCATATTAGCAGAAAGTAATTCTCTAAATAGTCTGGATAAAAGTCTCAGTGCAGAGGGGCTGCAGTAATGGTAAAAGTGAAGTGCAGATCAGAGGTTTCCTGAATGCTTCAAGTATGAGGAAGTGATTTAAGTTACTTATAGTCCATTTGACAGTTGTCCTTGACAAAATCCTCAGATACTTGGACCTGAGGTTCAAAAAGAGATTCTGGTAAATAGTTTATGATTTAGGACACTTGTGTGAGGGGAAATTGTTCATGAGCGTGTCAAGTTTTACTTTATTTCTAGCATGGTCTTTTGAGTGGTGTACTGGAGGGGTGTTTAATGACAGCAGTGGAAGGAGGCTCAGCGGAGTAATTAAAACTGTGAAAGCTCCTTGATTCTGGGATTCCCTTTCTGCTCCATCTTGGGCAAGAGAGGAACAAAAATTCAGCTTGTTACATAGAATCCTTGGGTTTAGATTTAAGAGGTCTGGAGGACGTGACCTGTGGACTGCATTCTCCTGGATCTTAATTTCCCAAATAGAAGTAGAAGAGACTTTCTGGCCCTGGAAGTTTTTGAAACTGTTTTCACTTTTTCTGCAAGTGAAGTAACATCCTTGACATCTTTGAGAAGACTCCCCAACTGTTCCAGCACACCTGCCTAAGATGTGGGAGTCTAAAGTTCATGTTCAGCACTGCATTATTTTGATCACAGCAGAAGTAGTCAGTTAATAGCAATCATATAACAACAAATAGTTTGGTAATAGGGATATTTTACCTGGAGTATGTGAGACCAATATCCAAATTTTTGATCAATATCAAAGAAAGTCAGTCTCTTGGTTTCTCTTGAATGCTGGAAAAACATATCAACTATGAGTGACTTAGTTTGCAAAGAGAAGGTATCTTGATATTATGTGGTTTTGTGGTTTTAATAAAACTGGGATGCTTAAAATCAAACCAGCCAAAAAATTAATAGGTTTTGTTCCAGAAAGCATATTTTTTCTGGATTTTTTTTTTTTTTTGTAAAACTTTTAAGCTGACTTTTTAATATAGCTTTCTGGGATATGCGGCCTTCCTACAAAGCAGTACTGATCCATCTGTCGTTGATTTCTGCCTCCACTCAGTCATTAGCTGTGACCTCTTCATTTTCCTAATACCTCTGAAATCACACAGATCACAGGTTAGGCATGTGAAGTGTTGATTAGCAATGGTGTGCTTTTCTGTGCATGTATGCAGGGAAGATTTACCTTTTATGTGATGAAGTGATCTTGGCTATGCTTTTCTGGTACATTGTTTCCCAGTAACTTTCAGGATGGGTTTACTCATGTGTGTGTACAGGTTCAGTTGGGGGTGTGAAAATGGGGTTAGGCCCAACATATCCCCTCCTGTTGGGTTTCACTCTGGTGACTCATAAGTGCACTACTTCAGCAGTGTTAGCAGAAATCAGCCAGCTTTCTTCTGGTATGTTGAAAGGAGGAAATGTACAGTATTTGGGGGATTTTTTGGTTGCTGAGATGTCTTTAGACCAGAGTGGTAGTAGGGCTGGGCAAATCTGTGTCAAAAGGTGTTTTTACATACCTGTTCTTCAGAGCCTAGCCACCTTCAAACTGCAGAGTTTATTTTTTAAAAAGGGAGCTTAGCTGACCTAAATCTATATTTCTTGAGCAAGTGTGTTGCTCTTAATTATGCTTTTCAAGTTTGTACAAGATGGAGCTGATGGTGATTTTCTCTTTGTGATGGAGTCAATAGAAGCGCTGTTCCTGATGTTCCTCATCTTTAAGTATTTAAAAGATGGCCATGATCTATATGTGAAAGTCTCAGAAGGTCAAAACATGAAGTGCAAAGTAATCGACTTGCTGCTTATTAAAGAATTTCAGGCTCTTATTAAAGAATTTCAGGTTCTGCAGTTCTGATTACTTGAGTAAACAATTTGTTCAGCCCAGCAGTGTTGGATCTTGGGTCTGAGAAACACCTATAGTATTTTTTCTGTCCACCAGTATAACAGAGTGCTTAGTGAGCTCCTTTGTAACATGCACCAAAACCTTGGGTTTTGTCTCATTTGTTGTCTTTGGAAATTCTGCCCTTAGAAATATTCAAATTGAGCTGCTTTGTTTTGGTTGGTATTCTCTGAGAACCTAGTTTTCAGGCCCATGTTAGGTATGTTTTTGTGTGTTTCAGCACTTCTTAAAATTGAAGAGGAAAATACTAACTTTAGTGAAGTGTATTATTCTGTCAAAAACTTTACAAGCACATTCTTGTTCAAGTATTAATCTGTTTTGTTACTTTTCTGACAGTAAGCTATAATATTGGTATATATTGCTCATGCATTGTGAATTATACTTGGAATTGACTTTGGACAGCAGTAACTCCTTGAATTTCCCTTGTATACAAATCAGGTCTATTCCTGTTCATTACCTCATATCTGCTCCCTCCTCCCTGCCCCTCTTAGTTTATTAAAATAAAAAAAAGTCTCCTGGTAGAAGATGATAGAATGGAAAATTAATTACTTACAGTGGGATCTGTTACTATCTTAAGACAATGTTTTTTTTCATGGTAAAACAAAAAAGCTAAAGAAGAAACTTTCAGATAGAGTAGTAGAAATTATTTGGCAAGTGGCAAAACTCTAAAACATATATTTATAAGCTAGTTACAGTACTATACTGGATATGTTGAGATTTTTAGGATCTGAAGTTTTCAGGTGTAGTGAATAAATTCTGTTCTGAAGGCTATACAACCTGCATTGGAAATACAGGAAAAAATCCTTGCTGGATTAAAATTCTGGATGGAGCTTCTGCTCCACTGTTTTAAACAAGCTTGTCTTGCATCATATGTCAGTGTTGTCTTGTTACGAAGTTATTGTAAGTTTCTTGTTTATTTATAAAACTTAGGTCACTGGATATCCTTGTCTGTCGGTAGGTAAAGGGCTGTCACTGGCAAGTGGGAGTTCATAATGAATATTGTACGTACAGTGGTTATCTGTGCTGCTTTATTAGGCTTCTGGTGGGAAATAGATATTCTGGCAAAATTCTGCTATGCTTCTAACAGATTACTTTACAACTATTGTTTTTGTGGTGGTGGTATAATTCAGTTTGGGCACTTCGTGCCAGAATTTACTCAGGTCTCAAATCAGCTAGTGTACAGAGACAGCAGGTAGTCTAGACTTCCTGCACTTCTCTAAAGAAATGCCAGGCCTTGCTCTAAGCCAATTTTATTTGAAAAAGCTTTAGCACTTCTAATTGTTCTACTGGCTGTAATATCATTCAGTTATTTGGGCTTTTTTGTTTGTTTGGGCTTTTTCCTCAGTCTGTGTTGCACTTTATTTTTTTTAATGCTTTCTCTCTGGTGAGGAGAATATGCTGTTGCTTCTGATTCTGCTCATGGGTTATGAGGTCCTTGGCAAGAGTTACCTAGTGACAAAGTGTGAATGAGAAAGAAATCTTAGGCTTTTATCACCTTTGGAGGAGAAATAACAGGGTTTAAGGAGCAGAGACTAAAATTATTTTATAAGCTTCGTTTGTCACCTTTCCCACTTCTGCCAGATTTTTCGAAAATCACAAACAAAAATCAGTGTAGCTTTTTAAAATTCTTACTGTTTACTTCCTTTGTTTCTTCCTTGCAAGTGACCTTCTTCCTCCAGTGCACTTGGCTTGTTTTATAGAAGAAATCTGAGATAAATGTCAGGACTGCCACTTGTTTGCCTTCTGCTCATGTGCCCTCTGCTCTTTTAGTCATGTCTCCATTGCTATGGTTTCTGCACTATAAACTCTTTATCATTATTCATATTGAAAGCTAATAGCATCACTTGCTGCTTAAACAGGTTTCTAATTTGGTATGAATGCTACTGAAACATTGCTACAATGGGTGTTATGAAGTAGAAATTCCCCTTTTTTCATCTTTGTTCATTTTTTTGCATGAACAGAAAACCCCCAAGGCTAATGGTAGTAGAATTAAATGTATTACAGTAGTAGAAATGCACTGTAGATGTCTTCACAACAATGAATTGTTTTTTATTACCTCACAGTATGGTTTTTAGAGAATGCTATGATTTATGTTCTATATAAACTTATCAACACTGTTGACAAGCAAAAGTAACCAAATGCTTTCTAGAACATCACTAAATACTGTGTGTTTCTTAATATAGGTCGTCTTTCCTAGTATATTCCCAGTAAGTACACCTTTGGCTGCTGTTATCCCAATTCTGCCCATTTACATTGATAAGGGAAGGTTGTGGCTTTAGCTGGGTCAAACTTACAGGTTTTCATAAAATGACAGTTAACTTGGACAGTCAGTTGTCTTGGTGGACATGCATGGTTTTACTCTTGGTGAATGAATGGAATTCAGCAAAATGCTTCCAAATGTCAAGTCTCAATGTTTGTTTTCAAAAATAGATGCAAACTTACTTTTTTTCTGGCCCTTTCGCAATGGGAGGTTTGTGCCCAGTTTGATGAATTGATTCAGGCTCCTTGGCTCTGAGTCATCTTCGTGGACCCATGATTTGGGATCTGGTAACAGTAAAAGATGATTGTTATATTTAGCTGGTGAAAGACATCTCTCAGCCTCATTTAGTCAGACTTTACCTAGCTCAAAATTCTTGAGTAATGTGAGTCACCCTCCACTTAAGAATTACAGACCTCTGTCTTGTTAGAATTTATTCTGAGTAGTTCTGAATACACTTAGCATTGAAGTGATGTGTAGTGGGTTTTTCTTAGGTATTGATGCAACTTTGTAGTTAATGGAAATATCATTCTGCATAGTAAGTGTAGGAATTTAGGGAAACTTTGTTGTCAGCTGAGAAAGTCATGGAATGTAGCAAGTGAGGTGGTAATGGCAGTCTTGAATTAGGCATGCTGACAATTTAGAAGAAAATTGTCTAGACACTGAAAAGGAGCTGATTTAACTTGGCTGTGTTATCAGCTCACATCTGTGACTGCAACTTGAGACACAGTGTAGGATGACAATATATTGAGGACAAAACCTTAAGACCACAGGAAAGTGTTCAGGTTTTCTCACTCTTCCTCTAACTGGTCAATTTTTATAGCTTCTCATGACAAATGCAAAGTTTTAAGTGCCTGTGAAAGCCTGTGAATGACATGCACTCTTCGTTTTCCAGGAGTGTTGGCATCCTATACTGCCATTAGTAGCTCTGCACAAACCTAAAATAAATATTAAAAAGCAAGGCTGAGCTAGGCATATCCATATATAGTATCTTAATAATGCAATATTTGATAGACAGTTTTTAATTAGCAGTCCATTCTACAAGTAGTAAGCCTGTTTAAAATGTGTTCACAGCTTACTTTGGAATTCTCTGTTAGAGGGGAATTGATCAGGTCAGTGACAAATTTTTCTAGCTGGTGTCCTGTAACAAAGAAGGAGGAGTCAGGTATCTATTGTGGTTACTTTGTGCTCTCTCAATAGTATTTTGTATCACCTCTGTCAGACAATACTGGGTGAGATGGACCATTGGCCTGACCCAGTAGTGGAGATGGCACTGTAATGTAGTGGCCATATGGACTGGCTCAGGAAGAGCATTTGTGGATTAGGGAATAGAATGAAATTAGGAGAAATAGGTGGATGGCATGTCAAGGTTGCTACAAAGGCTGGACATTGCCGTGTGAGATAAAAATAGATAGCTATTCATGTCCGTTGGAAGAGGTTATTTGAGGGATGAACTGAAGTGTGCAGATTCAAGAGGAGTGTGAGTAAAGAGGTTTTGTTGAAGTGGCTGTATTGGATGAATACTAGAGGTTGAGGAAAATCAGAGGTATTTGCATAGTTCTTTCTTAAGGCAATGTTGGTTTGGTATAGCATTTAGATGCTGAAGCTTGCTGAGAAGTCCCAGTCTTCTGAAAAATCATCAAATATGTTTTTTTTTTTTTTGTGTGTGTTAAGGTTAAAGAAAGATAAATGACAGATAAAATGAAAGGTAAAAATGACATTTTTCTGTGGTTTCTTTCACTATCCATATATTTGTTTTGCCATCTATTGGGGAAGCTGTAGTCATTCTGAGCTGTATCCCACTTGGCATGGTCTTTTGACTTTTGGGTTTTATTTTTACTAGATAAGTTGGTAACTTAAAGCATTTATAGCTTCTGTCTTTATGCGGTCATGAAGTTCTCTATAAACCTTAAGGAGGAAGCTTTAATCTGTGCCACAGATTATATACGCTTTACAGTTTAGTCGTTGGATGCAAAATAGCTATTCGCCACCTTTGCTGCTTCTGTGTATAAAGCCCTTTAAGAATCTTTTCTGTCAAATTCAGTCTTGCATGCGTTAAATTTATGCATATCTTTTTAAAGAACTTCTATTTATTTTAAATGGGTCAATCTGGAAGAAAGTTTTTCTTCATAATCACTCATTGCAGTTAGCTAACTTTCTGCCATTCCAGTGTCTTCCACAGCCCCTGGAGGCCTCGCTGGCCTCTTCATAGCATTTGCATGATGGTTTTTGCTATTAGCTTGACCTAATTACTAGTGTCCTAATTTAGGTTATGATTCTGCTTTAACTAATTCTGGATTTTTCTGTTAGACCTTGTACCATACTAGAGCATATTATTACCTGTCCAAAAACCGGTTTGGTCATTTTAATTTTTCCTCTGAGAAACCTTTGTCTGGGAGCTCTGGCTATTTGCCAGGAATCTGAGGGTTTCGATTGATTTGCATAGAGCAGGATACAGTTGCCATCTGCTTTTTTTTAATACCACAAGTGGCCAGTGGAGACTGTAGTTTTTAGTATGCTCCATATTTAGAGCAGGTAGCAATCGAGACTCATCTTTGCATAACTGCTGTAATCAAATTTGCTAAATAGTGATGCTGCATGACTGCAATTGTACCTTTCCCTGAGGCACTGTAGTCTTTGTGCTGATACTGGAAGCTTGTTGTAATTTGTGAAGAGTTTGCATTGCTACAATGCTTTAGATTCCAAAGCTTCAGGAATAGGCATAAATAGTTTCTAAATAGGAAGTAATTTGTGAAGAAAACCTAATGCCTTCCATTGCACTGGATTCCTCTAGTAATAACTGTGGAGCTGGGAGCAGCTATGTCCCAGGCATGGTTTTCTTGTTAATAGCTGTCTTGAGATGATATTTAAATGAGAATAGCTAGTGGGAATAGGATGTGCTCTGTTGCTTCCTGTGAAGTGCTGTGAGTTTGAGCTGCAAATCTCTCTACTGCAGTCTGCATATGAGTAGTTCTGTTGATTTTGTATTCTACATACATCATGCATTATACAGTAAATACAGATTTTGTTCAGCTCAAACTGAGCTGTTCTGGCAAAAACCTATTGATGCAACTGAAGAAAACAGCACTTGAGGAGCTACTGGGTTAGTGTTCCTTTGCAAATGAAGATCAAAACCAGGGTAACTACTTTGCACTCATCTGTTCTGTGGAAGTGTGTATCTGTATTTGTGTCAGATCCCTACCCTTCTCCCCATCGCACTTCCTCCCTTTGCCATCAGCTGCTCTCCGTGGTGTGGACACAAGTTACAGAAGTAAACTAGTGAAATGAAGTCTGTTCTATTTGCTCCACTTACTCCAGATATCTAGATTTAGAGTGGACTAGCCCTGTAAAACCCTCTGTCAGTGCATAGGGTGACATGTAGCTTGCTTATTCTCTCTTCTGGGGATGCTGAAAGGCTGGAAGCACCAGTAAGCAGCAGGTGAGATGGTCACTGCATCGGTACAGCAATTTCTCTTCTAAAAGAGCAGCAAAAGAACCAGTAGCTTGTAGTGGACCGGGGAGGGTATGATTATGGAGTCCAAGATGCTGAATGTCTGTTTGATAAATCTCTCACAAATTGCTTCCTTTATCAAACTGTGCAGGTTTGGGTGGGAATTGTACTGGTTGCTTTCCTAAACACAACTGGGATAGAGGTGGGTCAGGAGGTAGAATAAGGTAAACCGTGTTGCTGTAGAATTGCGAATAAAGGCTTAGCAGATCCTGCAGCTTTTAAGTTTTAGTAGTCCATTATTAGTGAAGTCTTAAAATTATGCTGCTTGTACTTCTTGGGATTAAAATTGTGTCCTTAAGGACAGTTGTTTTTTGCAGGATTATTAATGATTTTGACAGACCTTGGAATCAAGGTCTTAACTCTTCTCTCCCTCCAGGTTCTTTATGTGCAATTATAGACATAAGTTAAAAAAAAATGGCCAATAATACAGAGGTAGAATTGCTGATAAGCCTTAAAACAATGCAGTCAGGGGCAGAATGGGAGCCAAATGAGTAATGTTGGTAATGGTGCATGACTTAAACAAATGGAAACTATCAGTCCAGTCAGCATCTGCCTCTGGCTAATGCTTTTGTTGAAACTAAGCGTGTGATTTGTCTCTAGTTTTGGTTGTGAACTTGAATGAAAAGAACTTGCTAGCTTTCTTTTTTTAACTCTCTCTCTAATGAGAGCTTAGTTATAATGTAGGATTTGGTTCCAGTGTATAATATAGGTGCCACAGTGCCTGACTTTTAGTATCTGATATGGAATATGAGACCAAGTAACTGCCTGCATTTTTACAATGCATTTTGCAATAGCCAGCAGGAGATGGGGAGCTATGTGTGTTCAAGGTATTGCTGATATTATAGAATGGGAGAATGCTAAAATGCTGGAGTGTATATTTCAGTTGGGGTTGCAAAATATTCTCTGTCCAGTTTGTAATCTACAGTCAAGGGTCACCTGAAGCTTTGATGTTCTTAACACTTCAGATTTCCTTATGTACTGTAGCAGTGGTGCCCAACTCAACAACAGAGCTCTGTGAAAAGGGCCATGCTAGATTATGTACTGCTTAGCTTCACAACAGGACACTGTTTTGTCCTTTCTGTGCTCCTGCCTGCACCTCTCAAAGACCTGGTACTTGCTGCTTTCATCTGGGGCTGCAAAAGCGAGTCCGGAGCACTTGGTGGGTTCTGTAGTGGGCTGGGGACCTGTGAGTGCCACTGCATGCTGCAGCTGCTGTGGATCAGGTGGTTGGCAGGGGACTTGCCTTTGGAAAAATGTTTATTCCAAGACTTATCTGAGACCTGACATTAAAGACTTGTGCCCTTCCTATGTGCTCCTTTTGAAGTGAAATGTATATTGCTTTTTGGGAATTCTGCTGGCTTAGTACAGTCTCACCTATGCAGGAAATGAAAGTCACCCTGGTTTCTATCTTTAGTAAGAAGAGATTCAAATTGCCATTTGTAAGGTACACATAGCGATAGTGTCATAAGTGACTTGTACGGGGACATTTCTAACACCTCTTTTGCGAAGGCTAGACTTGTATGCCAGTTTCATGAGTATGAAGAGAAGGCACAGAAAGAAACAAGTCTCAGAACTAGTGTTTAAGGTGTTTGAATAACATTCTCCAGTCACTCACATACGACAGAAAAGGTTTGAAGCTGCAAGTCAGTGGATTTCCTGCACACATATTAGTCGAGTTCTTTTTATGATGTACAGAATCCTGATTTCCTTCCTGGAAGGTGAATTATCTTCAGGTGGAGGGGTACGTATTGTGATTGAAAGTTCACCACAGTTGGTTATACATATTTCAAAAACTTAGGATTTAGGTGACAGAAACTTTTATTTCTTGCTTCTGGATAGTGCTGTCATTTTGCAGACAAATGATACCACTATTTCTAAGTAGATCTTGCTTTAGGAATGTTCTTGGTATTTCTGTGTTCTGTCTTGAGAGAAACCATGATGAGCAAGATGAAAAAAAAGACATGTAAAACTTCTAGGTACAAATTAGTGTCAACTTGTAGGTACAAATTAATGTCATATATTGTCTGTCCCTCATTTCCCCCGGAGGGGAAAAATAATGTTCATATTGTCACGTGATGGGGCTGACTGTAATAATGAAACTTGTCAAAGGTTTTGTGTGGCAAATTGGGAAGCCGGGAAAACCAGATGCAAAGTGAAAGTTAGGGAGTGAGGAATTAAAGTTTTAATTAAGAGCTAGCTTAAGTCTTAATCTTGATGCCTTTGCTGTTGTTCTTAGCACTTTAAAGATGAATATGTCCATAGGGGTTTTTAATTTGGTGTCCAGAGTTGTTGGAATCTCTTTCAATTCCAGTGACGTGAATAGAGGTAGAGGTAAAATTTTAGAGGAGCAGCCTAACTGCCCAAAGAAATTGCCTTAAAATAACATCACAAATGAACAGTTTAGTTTGATCACCTTAAGTGTGCTGTAGCAAAACTTGATGAGAAAGTATTCGTTTCAAATCCAAACTTTTAAAACCAGATTCTGACTGCCTAAATGTTGTGGTCTTGTCACTGTTGATCATATTAGAAAAGTGGCAGACTGATGAAGTTCCTACTGACTGGAAAAGGGGAAACATAATCCCAATTTTTAAAAAGCCTGGAGAAGAAAAGGCTCTGGAGAGACCTTAATAGCAGCCTTTCAATACCTTAAGGGGACCTACAGGAAAGATGGAAAGTGACTCTATCAGGGAGTGTAGTGTTAAGGGGGTAATGGTTTTAAACTGAAAGAGAGTAGATTTAGTTTAGACATGAGAAAGAAATTCTTTACTGTGAGGGTGGTGAGGTACTGGAGCAGTTTGCCCAGAGAAGCTGTGGCTGCCCCATCCCTGTCAGTGTTCAAGGCCAGGTTGGATGGGGCTTGGAGCAACCTGCTCTAGTGGAAGGTGTCTCTGCCTGTGGCAGAGGGTTGGAACTAGATGATCTTTTGATGATCCTTCACGCCCCTTCCAACCCAACCCATTCTGTGATTCTTTGGGGTGGAAGAGGAAAAATCACTTTGAAGTACACAAGGATACCAGAAATTTAAGCTAAACCTGGATTTGGAGGCAGGGAGAGGGAAAATATTTCAGTGGATTTTGACTCATCTGTCACTGACACACATTAATATCTATGTTTCTGTTTATTCTGTAGTGGGACACTCTATATTAGTCAGTTGCTAACTGACATTTAGGGTTTAATGAGAAATTTGTGACTCATTCCTATTAAAGTTCCTACTTTAGCAGCTGAAGCCAAATATTGTCCTGCACAGAGTATTTCTGTGCATTTCAATGTAGTATTGTTGCATATTACTGACAATAGGACTGGTCAGACACAGGCTTAATGACAGTGTTCTGGTATGCATGGCACCTGCTTTGTGGAATAGCTCTTCAGTTTTGGAATACGCTTACTGTATGTCTTCTGAGGGCTGGCAGTGCTTTTGACTTCTGTAGCACTGTGTTGGAAGTGATCTTGATGTTTCAATTTCCTGTTAAAGGTAACTGTGGGGAAGGAGGTGAACTAAATGCTTTATTATCCTCTTCTTCCAGTTGAGTACTCAATTTCACAGCTTTTAAGAATCAGCTTTAGTATTTTCTATGATTTATTGTTTACGTATGTGAGGCTAGAAACAGGTAGAATTCTGTTTGTCAGCTCTCTCTAGGAGTTTTGTTTATCAAAGGGTACCTCTAAATGGGTTGGTTTGCTGGTGACCTTACTGTGCATTGGAAAAAGTGCTTGAAAACACTTAGTGATCAATACCTGTTTGAAGACTCCCTGTAATGATGGAATCAAAGCAGAGTAAAGGATTTCTCAACTGCAGTAATTGTATGTGCAAATTCCTGTATTAAAAGATGCCTGAACCTCAAACTTAATCCAGAATTTTGAAAGCAAAGATGCCTTTGCATGGAAAAGTTAACAGTTTGGCCAAGAGGAACTATTTTCCATTACCAGCATGCAAGCTAAGTATCTCTGATAAATTAACTGTGGTGTCAAAGAAAACACAATGGATGTAGCAACTATATTAATTAAATATTAGTTACCCAAGTGTGGGTTTGGGTTGGTTTTTGCCTTCAGGCAGTGTTTTGTTCAGTGTAATGCTGTAGTCATGATCCTGTGTATGGTGTTGTTCCTTGTTCTGGTGCTGTAAACCAGTAAGGTATTTATAGAGTCTCTGCATTTTGTATTATGAAGTAGCATATTCCTCTTTGAGGTATATTTATGCCTCTTGCTTGAATGATTTCCATATCAAAGATGGATAGTATAAAGGCAAAGAGAAGAAAGTGTATTTTTATTTGCTGTAAAAACAAGTCATATTGAGCTCTTTTGCTTTCACCCAACTAAGTTTCTACTGGCTGAATCAAGTCTTGCTTGCTTCAGGTAAGTGGTCATGACTGATGTGGCACATTTAGTTGAATTTAATTTTCCTAGGAAGAGGAATGGAGGTCATGTTTTTTCTGTAGAAAAGACTGTAAGGATACATGAAGCACTAAAGGAATAGAAAAGGCAACTTCTATTGTATGGAAGCTACCTGCTTTGGAAACATTCATGTATATGACTGCAGAGAATTGGCAGAACTGAAGCTAGTGATAAATTTGGACATGTGATACTAAGTAAAATACCTCAAAGCAGCTGCATGTAGCAGTCACTGCTGTTGGAAGATATCTTTGGGGCTGTGTGTTTTGTGCTGCTTCACCAAGAGGTATTTCACAATTGCTCCTTTGTGCTAATGGCAACATAGTTCAATAAGAAGTCCTGTCTTTGCATTTTTATAATATTTGTTCTTGCAACCCACAATGTAGATTCAGCCTTGGCAATGAGAAACTTGAACTTCAAAAGCTTTCGAGTTCCTAAATAAACTCTTAAGCAGAAACATTTGGAAAGCTGATGTCCATTTTCTTCTCCCTGAGGACGGGTCCAGATATAAGTCAATGGCATTGTCCTGTTTTTGGCTGGAATGAAGTTAGTTTTCTTCCTAGTAGCTGGTGCAGTGCTGTGTTTTGGATTTAGTTTGAGAATAATGTTGATAACACACCGGTGTTTTAGTTGTTGCTAAGTAGTGCTTACTCTAAATCAAGGACATTTCAGTCTCTCAAGCTCTGCCAGTGAGGAGGGGTACAAGTAGCTGGAAAGTAGCACAGCAGGACAGGCGACCCATACTAGCCAAAGGAGTATTCCATACCATAGAATGTCATGTTCAGTGTAGAAACTGAAGGAGATTTGGTGGTGTGGGGCTTTTATCTGCTTGGGGATGGGCTGGGCATCTGTCAGTGGGTGGTGAGCAGTTGTGTTGTATGTCAACTTGGGTTTCCTGAATTTTATTCCTCCTTCTCTCTCTTTTTCGTTCCCTATTGTTGTTGCTATTTCTATTATTATATTTTACTGCATTTCAATTATTAAACTGTTCTTATCTCAACCTGTGGGTTTTACAGTCTTCTGATTCTCCTCTCCATCCCACCCCCGGGGGTGAGGGTGGTGTGAATGAGCAGCTGCATGGTATTTGATTGCCAGCTGGAGTCAAACCATGACAGGCATCTTCTACTGGACTGCATCACCTGGGTTAAATTACAAACCTTAAGGATTAAGCTTTGAAAATGAGAGTCAGTTTGGCTCCTCAAGGTGGAATTTCAGGATTTTAAAATGAAAACTAGAAAATATGTTAAAATAATTGGAAAGTTGCTCTTGAGAGTCAGTGATTCATACGTTAAGATTACCTGATGCCTTCCATTTTAAGCAATCTTCAGGTATTTTCTCTTAAGTTCCACTCATTTTTTGCAGCCAGTATATGATAGTGTGCTCCAGAGGCATGTGTGTTCAGTTCAGCCTTTGTTCAGATGAACTCTTGTAACAGGCTCTTGCTGCTTTCAAAGCAGCAGCAAATGTGTGTTTTCTGCTGAGTGCAGTCAGGCACCTAGGAAATGGAGTTGGGAGCTGGAAGAGGAGGACAATTGTTTTGGGCTTCCCAGTTCTTGGCACAACAAGTTATACCATGCTTCCTACTTAGAAAACAAGGAGCATTAAGACTGTTTAATACCTGACTCTAGAGCTTCCTCATTATTCTTGCACTGTGTTTTTCTGTGAAGCCTGAGCTCCTTTTGTCTTTAAAAAGAAGAAAGGAAATCCTATCCAGTTCAGGTGTGTTACAGCCATTTGCATGGGATACTGTGTAGCTCTGTTAATGTTCCTTTTTATTTCTGCAGTTGCCTCAACTCCTGAGAAGAGAGAGGGAGGCAGGGCCTACCATGATACAGTCTGATCCTGGTGATACAAGATGTTTGTCCTGTTATCTGCTGGGATGCTTGTCACTGTAACTCTAGTGACATTTAAAGCGTTCAAACCATGAGCTGATAGTAGATTCTGTATGTCTTCTGCTGCTGTCTTCATTTGATATTCTTTGTCATTCCAGATAGTACTGAAAAAGGCCACTTTGATTAGGCAGGGAGAATGCCCTTTTTAGGTGAGGATGAAGACATGGGAGTATCTTTGTAATCTGAAGTATTTAGTGAGTGAGGTGATCTTCATCTTCCATCTTAGTTTTTGAAGCCTGAGAGAAGGAACTGGTCAACCTTCCTTGAAAAAACCTGTTCTTTCAGAAGGCAGCTGAAAGTGTTGTCAGTTATGTGTTATGTGAATTTGTAGTACAAAGAGTAATTTGATTTTTAAGAAAGTTCTTCTTATTTTTTGTATGTGCTGTCCTAGTAAATTGGTCTTCCTGTGTTTCAACAAAAGGTACTGGAGTATAAAGATTATCCTAACCAGAAGTCACAAGCAGAGTGGTGCGTAATCTGATTGTGCTGGTACCTTTCTGAATTTGGTGCCTGATGTTGCATTAAGACTGTAATTGTATTTGTTGTGACTCAGAACATGACTCTTCCAATAAAAAACCACACAACCTTTACAAGCTAGAATGAAATAATGAAATTACAGCAGCATTCGTCTTTCTTGTGCCTTGTCTACAAGGGATGCCTTTTGTTTTAGCTGTGAAGCCTGTTGTAAGAGCAGGATTGCTGCTAGCAGGCAACTAGAAGACTGAAACTGGGTCCTTATTCTGAAAGAGTAACAAGCTGTCCTTGCGAACTGCTGATCATATGGTAATAAGATAATCTGTCAATATATTTCAGGATGTATTCCAGGATTCCACTGCTGTTAGATAAAGTCATGAAACTTTTACTGAAGAGCACTTAGTGTATTTAGATTGCCATTTAGATGTACTTCTGAATTCCTGGAGCAAAATACATGGCAAAAAGTGGAAACCTGATTAAAAATAAGAAAGTAACAAGTGAAACTGTCAAATAAGAAAGCTAGTGTGATAGAACTAATATATTAAAAGCTGAGATGACACTATAAAATGGGAAAATTAGAAACTGAGAAAGTAACACATGAGATAAACTTGGTGTTCTAAGACAATCCGGGAGTCCATATTGATCATCTCCTGAAAAACATAAGAATAATATTCCCAAAAAGCCATAGTAGGACATTGTTGTGGAAATTCTGTGGCTACCCTATATTAAAAAAAGATGGGGGGGAGGAAGTGAAATTTTTAAGGCATGTAATTTACTACATAGGTATTTTTTAAGCTGTTTTGTAAATGTCTGCGCTCTTCAGAGAAGTAATATTTATCTGAAACATCAGTGACCTGAAGCCTGAAATGAAGTTATAGATGTTAAAGCTGTAGCAAGGGTGTATTGTTCTACAGTGTACTGAGCTGCATCAAAAGGAGCGTGACCAGCAGGTTGAAGGAGGTGATCCTG
>JBCJKH010016683.1:0-12642 GCA_039877255.1 Loriculus beryllinus
TTATATGGGTGCCTGACTGTATTCCAGACCAGTGGATAATGCCATATGTTGGAGGTGGTCTCTTTACCCCAGTGTTTATGGGGCTAATCCCTGCTGTGTCTGGGTCATGAGTGCCCAGGCAGCACAGTCCCTGGTCTGGGCTGGCTGCCCCAGCTTATCTCCCAGCTGCCTGAGCCTGAAGCTATCACAGCAGTGACAATATAGGCAATCTCTTTGCTGTTGTGATAGCTTTGCAAGGTTATTTAAACCAGATCAGTTACATGGGGCTTCAAGTTTTGCCAATAAGTTGCTGTGTCTGGAGTTTCCAGTGCTGCGGTAAGGGAGGTTTCGGAAAACCAGATTATAATCTTCACCCCAGGTGTGCAAGACCTTCCTCTGCAGGCATTCCTGCCTATTTCAGTGAAGCTGTGTCGCAAGGGGCTGTTGGAGGTGAGCAAGGGGATAGGAATCTGGCTTCTTGGGTCCATGCAGGGCATTCCAACACCCCTTTGGATGCTCCCGGCAGATAGGATCTTGCCCTCTGTTCCTGTTATCATTGTTGGGACCACCAGTTTGTTGTTTAGGTTCTTGGGTATGTTATGGAGAGCTTTTGCTCCTGAGCCTTCACGAGCTTCACCTGAAATACTTGCCCATTGTTTGTCATCTTTGCTCACACGTGTTGGCCCATGAAATCTATTTTCAGAGCGCAAATTAAACATGCCAGGAGGGAGTGGGAAATCATGTAAACAGTCTTGGAGGTACAGTGCCATACTTGTGTTCTGTGGTGGCCAAGTGCCTGTGCTGTCTCTTAACTCTTCCGTTCCCTATAGTCTCCATGTGTGTAAACACTGTGGCCTTGGGAGCATCATCCAGCAGCCCTCAAAGAGTTCTTGCTGGGAATTGGCAGCTTCCTTTTTCTTCTCCTTGAGCTTCCCAAATACCCTGTGCATAGCCCAGTCCTGGATGGAGTCCCCAGTCTCGTTTCTTAGCTCGGTCTCCCCATTTCCAAGGATATTAGAGCTTTTCCATTTCTTTCTTGTGGTTTTACTGGGAAGGGTCATGCTGTGACTGCAATGTAAGAGTGCATTTGTGGCCGAGTGGGGTCTTATCCTGCCATATCACAGAACGGTTAGGTTTGAAGGGGATCTCAGAGCTCATCCAATTCCAACCCCCTGCCATGGGCAGGGACACCTTCCACTAGTCCAGGTTGCTCCAAGCCCAATCCAGCCTGGCCTTGAACACTGCCACGGATGGGGCAGCCCCAGCTTCTCTGGGCACCCTGTGCCAGTGCCTCAGCACCCTCATAATAAAGAATTTCTTCATTATGTCTAGTTTAAATCTACTGTCTTTCATTTTAAATCAATTCCCCCTTGCCCTGTCCCTGTATGCCCTTGTGAAAAGCCCCTCTCCAGATGACTTGTCAGCCCCTTTAGGCACTGGAGCTGCTCTAAGGTCTCCCCCAAAGGAGCCTTCTCTTCTCCAGGTTGAACCAGCCCAGCTCTCTCTGCCTGGCTCCATAGGAGGGGTGTTGCAGCCCTCTAGTTTGGGTATTTGGATTGGGGCTTGATCCCAGGGTTCCTGAAGGAACGAGTGCTGGGGAGCTCCCAGGAGGATTCCCCTGCACCATCTCCAAGCCTCGCACCAGTGTGTGAGTGGCTTTCTCATGTCTCTCCCCTCTGCACTTTAAAATCTGACACAAGTTTGGGTGAGCGAGGTTTCTGCTTGCGTCTCTTTCCCCGAGCAGTGACGCACACATGTGCTCTTTTTTGGCCACATAAGTGGGTGGTTTATGTGCTGGGAGGGAATGATTCATAAATTAGCTGGAACCTGGGCCTTTTCTCTATTGCTCTAATGATGTGGGATGAGGAGTCAGTGTCCACCTTTCTTCCTGGCCTCCAGAAGGGCAGCTCATAGAGTAGCTGCGTTTTCATGCTGTAGCTGTGGGCAGTCCAGCCTTGCTGAGGGTGAAATGTTAATCCTGTAGCTACAGCAGGGGTAACTGCAGAGAGATAATGGCCTGCAATATGAAAATACTGCTTTTAGCAGATTTCTGACACTCCAGTTTTTGGATGTTCTTGCAACCAGGATGAGTAAGCACAGAATAACCATCTTGGATATGGGTGTCCCTAGGAGGGAAAGCAAGTGAGCATTGGATGTCTTCTGACTGTGGCTGGGGGAGAAACTGTGTGGGGCAATCCTTCGTTGTGCTTGTACTAGGCTGGCTACACTAACAACGTGACCTGAGGGTGTGCTGAGTGAGGAAAGGCTGGGAGGAAAACTGAGGTGCAGGAAGCCATGGGGGAAATGCTTAACAAGCAAATTGTTTGTTTGCTTTAAACGATAATGGGTGAGCAAGAAAGTCCTTTGAAAGCCACTGGGCAGGCTGATTCCTCCCCTTGTTTTCTGATGTGAGAAAGCTCTTGTGCGGTGCGGTGTGTAATGAAGGATGATGTCTCTCTGCAGAGAAGCTGAGCACGGCAGTCAGAAACAGTGAGTGAGAGCATCTGCATCACAGGGGGGAAAAGCCATTCTCTGCTCATAGCATCAGAGCAGATTAATAACCTTGGGCATCCCATGGTTAATGAAATCAGCTCGTCTCATCAGCCACACTTCAAAATTACATCTACAGAGTTTAGCAAAACCAAGTATCTTTCTTTGTGGCTGAAATGGTGTTATGAGAGAGACCCTGTCTTACGCAACCCGTTTTTACTGCATGAGCTGCTACACGGCTTTGGGCTTGGTAACCCAAGTTTTGTATTTAAACAAGGAGGGACTGGATCTTGTTCTGTCCAGGTTGGTTCTAGTGTGAAAATTGTGAGCTCCAGATATAGAGCAGAGCTTGAATGTTTGTGGGTCGAGTTAAATTTTCCGGGTGTTGCAATTGGGAATTCTTGCAGATCTTGCCATGTAGATTTTGTTCTGTTTGGTTTAGTTTTGTTTCTACTCTTTTATTTCCTCAGTAGAATTAGAAACTGAGAAGACTGGAAGGACGTGGGGCATTTTCTCTTGTACCTTCTCAGACAGCTGTATGAAAAGACTTTTTTTATGTGGATGTAGTATGACTTTCTTGGCAAAGATAGAAGTAAAGCGTTCGAGTCGTCTTGTATTAGATTCAAACTTGGGTGGGTCAGTGCTTGTTCCAGCAGTGCCCCTGAAGTCATTATCAAAGTTGGGTCCTGCCGTTATGTACTGAAGCGTGTGTAGGTCTCCTCATGTGCATGCCTCCTGCGACAGATGCGGTGTTAGAAATATCCACCTCAGGCAAAATCATTGTGAAAGAGGTTGCTGAGGGCAGGCCATGGATCTTGAGGAGATACTGTAAGCATTTATGAGGCCCTTTGCCCTGTTAGCACACCCTCTGGTGAGTACCTATCTGATCCCTATGCATATGCCAAGCTTCACGTGTTTTGCAGCATGAGGACCCTACTGATGTGTTGTGTGCACATTCCTGCTCTGGATGGTGATGTTGAATGAAGAGTCACTTTACTCTTAGCATGCAGCACACACCCTGGCTATTTTTCCTTATTTCCAATTTACGAAGGCACCCATGGTTTCAATGCTAGAAGCTTTTGCAGGCAGTTTAGCTCTCCTAGAAATGGTCATCTTGTTTAGAATACATTGCTATGTATTAATACTCTTCTTCTATGTTATGCAGTTTTACATGTGACCAGTCATGATTGGAACAGTTTCTAGTAATGTGATGTTTTCCTCATCATCTTCACACAAAAGAATATATTTATTTCAATACCCTCTTTTGTGAGGACTTTGTTGTTGTTGTTGGTCCTTGTTTTAGTTTATAGGCTCTTTTTTTTATATACTGACATTGAAAAAAGCAGATTATAAACTGCTTCAATTTTAGGCAGCCTTGAGAACAGAGATATGCTGCTGGTGATTCTCGAAATGAATGTGCAGCCACAACAGCAAAACCATCAGGGCTGATCTATTCCACACCCTGTTCTGTGCTCATTCTGTTTGCATTGGTACGATATTGCAGGAGTCTGCCTGAAAAGAAATATATTGTGTTGACGCAACTAAGATGCAAAACCTCAACTCATGCAAGTGAAGGACACTTGCATGAGTTTGATATAGCTGATGGTTTTGAATGGTTTCAGGTTCTTCATGTTCTGAAATAGGAATTGTACTTGATAAAAGAACCTTAAAGTCAGTGAAGCTCCCTCTTAAAACAGTGTTGTCGCAGATCCATTATAAATGTATCCCTTGCGTATCTTGCATGTTAAATTTAGCTTTTATGTCTCTCAGTGGCTTAATTTTGCGTACTTGCTTTGTAAAATGTCTTCCCCTTCATTATTTCCTGCTCTTCTGTTTTCTGTGGACTTTGAAGACCGCTGGCTCTGTTGCTCACATTATTTTACTCAAGAAGGAATCTATTTTCATAGACAACAAGGAGAAGTCGATTTAATTAGAATATCCTTCTACAAAGGAGGGGTTTCTTGTGAGTAACAGGATTTTCTTTCCCACTTGGTAACCTTCATGGTCAAGAAAAAGAGTTTTTCCAGAGTAGTGTTGGATTAATTGCTGAGAGAGTTGTACATGCAAACACAGCTTGATACCCTATTACTACTTTGATTTTAATGTGGGGTACAGCCATTGAAACTCTGACACTGAAATAACTGACACATCCACATGTATTGTAATTGTTCCAGCTTTAAAATGTATTGTTACCTCATCCCAGAATATTTTTCCAGTAAATTAATATAGATCGAACAAACAAAACTTTCATTTTTCATATTTCCTGAATTCCAGGAATAATAGGATAGTATTTTGCATTGAATGTCTCACCTAAAGCAGATCTTGATCCTGTTGCACTCAATGGGGATTCAGGGAGTCCAAAGGCTGACCTGCATAGTATCAGAGCCCTTCCCAGCTGTGGCAGTCCTCTCCTAATCCCCATTTTTAAAGGAGCAAATAGATATTAAAGTCTGGTCAACTTATTTAAATCACTTGACATAATAGTTCATTCATTGCTGAGAAGATTTACTCTTGTAAATTCTTCTCTTAGGTCATGAATTGCACTTGAAGAAACGCTTTTCCCTTTCTCTTCTTTACCTACCAGGAGCAGTTCTGAGCGGAGGAAGGAGAAATCAAGAGATGCAGCAAGATGCAGAAGAAGCAAAGAGACCGAAGTCTTCTATGAACTGGCACATGAACTGCCCCTGCCCCACAACATCAGTTCCCACCTGGACAAGGCATCCATCATGCGCCTGGCAATCAGTTTCCTGCGCACTCACAAGCTGCTGTCTTCAGGTAAGATCTGGACATAAGAAGTTATCATTGGTAGTTGATGGCAGCCCGGTAAGATTGTGTGTTCTTCTCCTAGGGTGAGAACAGGACATAACTACTTGTGTTGTAAGAATACAACTGGATTTAAAGATAGGTTGGTGGGGTTTTTTCCAAGAGAATTATGTGTATTTTAATTGTGTTAGAAAATCACAGAATGGTTTGGGTTGGAAGGGATGTTAAAGCGCGTTCAGTTCCAACCCCTCTGCCATAGGCAGGGACACCTTCCACTAGACCAAGTTGCTCTAAGCCCCATCCAACCTGGCTTTTAACACTGTCAGGTTTCTAAGCTTCTCTGGGCAACCTGTTCCAGGGCCTCATCACCCTTATAGTAAAGAATTTCTTCCTTATTTCTAATCTAAATCTCTCCTCTGACAGTTTAAAGCCATTCCCCCTGGTCCTGTCACTACATGCTCTTGTAAAAGTTCCCTCTCCACATTTCTTGCCAGCCCCTTTAGGTATTGGAAGCTGCCTTAAGGTCTCCCCTTAAGGAGCCTTCTCTTCTCCAGGCTGAACCAGCCCAACTCTCTCAGCCTGTCTCCAAACAGAGGTGCTCCAGCCCTTGGCCCTCCTCTGGACTCACTGCAACAGGTCTAGAACATCAGTGATATTAATCATATAAGGTCTTCATTACCAAAACAACAGCTAGTGCAGTTTTGCCTCTCTAAAATAAAACCTCTCAAAACTCTTGCAAGTGGTTATTGAGCTCAATTACAAGATTTTAAGCTTTTAAGTTTATTCAGAATTCAAACATATGCCTTAAGCTTCAATGCTGAAACAAGTAAATTTTGATTTGGCATGACAAACATGTTTGTGCCAGCACATTCAAAAGGCAGCTGGGAAGTTCTGAAGGTTCAATACTTTCTTTAAAAGAGCTAATTGTTCTTGCTATATGCTGGCAATGAGTAGTAGGTGTTTATGACATAAGATAACTAAAGCAAACAACTTTTAAAGACTCAATGTGAATGGATTCTGTGTAATCAGAATCTTGCTCGTGTTGTACTAGTAAGAAATGTGAACCAGGGAACCAGCATCATTTTCATATGAAAACTGGCAAAATTAACAATATTCTTATTTTGCACTTGTATTTGAATAATCACTGTGGAAATCTGTGGGTTGAGTAGCCTGTAAGATCAATGAAAGAAACTGGTGTTTCTGGGGGAACTTTGACACAGTAAGTATCAAGAATACATTAACCAAACAATGCCTGCATTGTTTGTGAAAGGTAACCCCCAAATTTTGTCTTTTCCTTAATTAATGGCAAAACTCCCAATAAGGTCACGATTGCACTTCCTTTCTTTAGAAAAGTTGAGTCATAACATAACAATTACCTTCATAAATGTTATTAGGAAGTCTGTCATTTTGTGGGCAGCTATGCTGTTGGTTTGTTGCTGGTTAGTCTGAAAGATGTGACAAACTCGATTCTCCTGAGTGCTCCGTAGTTTTTGTTGCTTCTTTGGTTTCTGCTAAAACTATTGTATAAAATGTGCATATTTCCATTTTAGCTTATAGATTATGGCTTTTTAACATTTCCTTCTGTGGAAAGAAAAGTTTATTTGCTGAGCAGTGTTTGGAAATCATCTCTGATTTCATCATGTCATTAATACTTGAAGAAGTTGCGTAAAGAGGTAAATGTTGTTGAAAGTGCCGTACACCAAGCCAATAAGTCGTTAACTTTCTCATAAAAACACAGCTTTGGCTATTCAAATATTTATATGGTATGAATTAGAGACTGACAAAGCATAGGGAAAGCAAACTTTTGAAGGGCTGTAAAAAAATATATAAATGTGTGTGTATATATATACATATAATAGTTTGATGCTGTCATCATTGGGAAAATATAAATGCTCACCTGCAAACTGCTAAGATTAAAGTGAACTTTTCTTCTACATGTATGTTTTTCAGTGAGGAAAAATATCTACAAATAGAACGTTTGTTTTAGTGCTTCTACAGTGTTAAGGCTTAGGCTCATCATTTGATAGTAACGACAACTCAATATATGTATATAATATTCATACATGCACATAGTTATATGATTTTTCTGTGACAATGATTGAAAAGCAATGTGATTCATGTAGCTGATTCACATTTTTTGGAAGTATCACCAACAGTTATTTCCTTAGATGTAAATTTTGCACTTCCTCAGTCTAAATATTAATGTGGAGTAAGTCCTCTCATTAAAATTTGTGGAGTTAGACAAATGCAGATTTGTCCATGGGTAAATGGAGATGTAGATAAGGGGTTCAAAATCTTCACTGCTTTTATTCCAAGGAATTGAACTTAAGGTACTTTAAAGGGACTGATTTTTCTGGATGATTTTGGTATTATTTGCTTATGAGAATACACAGATGAAAGAGCTCAAGCCAGAAAACCTCATCTGCTATTTGTGTTCTTCTCATTTGAATTAGATTCTATATCTGATTGTGGGCTTCTGAATAATGTTGGTCTTTAAGGACACTGGCTTTCTCTACAAGGCCATCTGATTTAATTTGAGGGGATAGGTTTTCGACACAGCTTTAGTCTCACAGATGAAGGGGTTTTGCTGCCCATATGTTTTGACGAGAGCGTGGAGCAATATGGGAACTCTGCTTGTGTGATGTCTGTCCATGCTGTTCTTGCTCTTGCTCTTGCTCTGGACCCTTTCTAAGCCCCAAGCAAAGCTGCCACCCATTCCACTTGCATGTTTAGTAGACCAGAATCTGGCCATTAATTCAGCGTTGCATTTGAGGAGCCTCATTTGACTGGTGAGGAGCATGGGGGTTACTGTGTCATCTCCGACAGGTGACCTGGGAAATGGGGAGGTGAAGGATTGCAATGTGCATGGGAAGCAAGTGTCTGCCCCAGCCTGCAGACCCCCTCTTTGCTTTATGTTGTCTTTATGGTTTTGATTATTTGGGCTACATAGTTAGTGTAAACCAGAGTTAATTGAGAGTATTTATCCTGTCATTAATTAGGACATTAAAATAACATCTGCATTTGTATATGTATATAGACAACATCATTAAATAAGCTTGCAGTACAGCTTGAAAAATGCTTTGAAGGGTAGTAGAGAAAAAAGTTACTCCTTGATTAACACTTCTGTCATGTATTATTTACTCTGTCAAAACCTACTGGTAAACCAGATTTTATTTTATATCACATTTGGCCATGATTCTCAAATGTGAGCACATCTCTTCATTTCATGGCAGTTTTCCCTGGAGTGGACAGGGCAAGGCCCTTCCCAGGACTGCATCCTCATCTTTCTGTAAGCTGATGCTCCAGATGGGATTTCAGAGATGGCCGTAGGCAATGTGCCAGCCTCTGTCTGCTGGCATTGAGTGTCTCATGCCCCTTCCTATTATTCCGTGACTTGGAATAGGGTTTTTCACTTGTGTGGCTTGGGCTGTTTTACTAGCTGTGTCTGCATAATGATTATTTATCTGTCAGGAAGCCAAGACCTAGGGAAATCTATGCCCACATTCTTCCAGCAGGTGAATGGCAGAGCCTGTGAATCTGAGCCTTCATTGAGACCTCTCCTGCTACGTGCCTCTGAAAATCGCAGCTTCAGGATTGCAGGGTGCATGTCTTCTGCAGGCATTGCAGGGCCCAAGCTTGGCCCTTGTTATCCTATCATAATAGGAAATAGCTGGTTGTATGTCTCAGAGTTCAAAAGGGTAAAAAATACCAGGTTTTGCTTTATAAAAGTTGTTGCTTTACTTAGTAACACATTTCCCTTTGATTTTCACAGTAGGCAATTCTGTGTGGGAATGTTGGAGAGGAAGCCTTTAACATTTAGAAATGCAGGCTGTTCGTCTGACGGCCTGATTGAGATTAGTATCACAGGAAGCAAACTGAAACAATGGCTTTATAATACTGTTTCCATGTTGTGCACAGAACTGTACATGGTACAATTGGAATGCAAAGTAGAAATATCATTTAATTATGCTCATCTTAAATATTTTTCAAGATGTCCTCTAATTCTGTTGGCATAATGCATTTTTGCCATCATGACATTCAAATGTCTGGGATAAATTTAGAACTGATCTTTGTTTCAAGGAAAGGTTTTGATCCCATAAAGTTGCTGCTGAAAATAGACTGTTTGATGCTTATCGCTAGTGGACTTTTTGGATCTTATGTCCTTTAGTATAGTCAGAAAAACTGATAGCAGTACTTGTTGCCTGTTAGTCCGTAGTCTAGCTAGTAAATTAGCCTAGTGCTTTTTTGGGGATTAATAGATGGGAAGAAAGAAATAAGTGTCTTTTGCTCAAGAATGGCTGTCTTGGTTAATGGCTAACATTATGATGATTGTTAAGGCTTCCTCAAGCCTCTTTTTGTCAGGATATGAGGAAGGGAATCCACTTTCCTAAGCCTGTATAGGTGCTAACATGTGATGCCTGTGATTTAAAGTGTTCCTTTGGACCACATTGATGCTGAAGGCATTACAGGAACCAGAACTGTTTGGTACCAGTGAGATTCTGTGTGCCAGCACTGCAGACTTTTTAGTCAAGCTAATCAGGCAAACATAATTTGACCAGCTCTCTTTCATCCCATCCCAACTGTGTGGTCACCAGGGTGTCTTTTCTTGTGCAGAGGTCGAGCAAAGGAAACTGGATGGGAGTAGCTCCTGTGCAGGCAGACAGCAGCAGAAATGGGGAGGGAACAGGGAATCAGACGGGAAGTTGTTTGGGAGAAGGGAGGCCATGAGGAAGCCGCTGTGAAGTTGTTTCAAGGGAGGGAGACAACAGAGCCGGAAAGCCAGCAGGGAGCAGAAGGGAAAAAATAGCTTTTCTCCAGGCTTTTAAGGGAGAGGACAAGCTACAGGGAGAGGTGTTGTGGGCATTGTTTTTGAATGTCTGGACAAGCTGCATCTAATCTCAGACCATTGTGGCATAAAACAGTGCTTTAAAAATAGCATGGCTCCTTGTTTGCTTTTATTAAACTGGACAAATAGCTTTGTGCCAACTGTGCTGCCAGGAATGGGAGTAGAGCTGGGTGCTGAGTGCTTTGGCTGCTTAAAGTGAGGTCCCTTCTTTGGGAAGCTGTGCCAGAAGATCCCACAGGGCGGTGGAAGCCTTGTCTGATGGGGTGGTGTGTCTTGCCATTCAATGCTGATGGCTGCAGGACTCAAAGCAGCTTCCCAGGAGCAGCCTCTGAATGATTTGGCTAGGTATAAACTCTGCAATTAAAACAACACTAACGTAAGTGTTTTCTTTATCAAAGTTGCTTGTGTGCTTGGAGATAAGAGCTCTTCAGGAAGCTTCAAGTTTAAGAGTAGCTTTTTCTTGATGTATCTAAACTGAAAGCTTTTATTGAACACATTGAAAATATCCCCTTGAACAGGATGTGCTGCCCTGTCAAGACAAGAAGAGAAAGGAAAAAAAGTCAGTCTCTTTCCTTTGATGGGAAACAAGGAACCAGGAAGAGACAAGTCTGGCTCAAGGCTGCTCTCTCTGGGGCAGGATGGAGCTGCTGTTAGATATTCCCTAACTCGTGCCTGCCGGCATCAGGCAGTGTTTAGAACCCTCTGTGGAATGGCAGCTATAGCCTGATGTCTTTTATGCACAAAACATAAGGAACTTTCTGGTATTTGTAGGATCCAGGCTGAGAGACAAAGCTACGAGAATTCTGCAGAGGAGATGACATGACCTCCACTAGAAACATTTTTTTATCCCTCTTTACCTCTGAACTGACCAGAAAAGACCCCTTTGAGTCAGATCAAAGGTGTTGAGGGGAGTATAAGCTGTTTGCTAGAGGCTGTTTATACCTGAGCAGTTATTCCTTGTAAGGAGACCCTGATTTTTGAGATGTCAGGCTCATTCCAAGAGGTTGGACTGAAGGAAATGAGCAAGCATCTACGGAAAAAGTGTTCTTAAACTTGGGAACAGTGCACATCCTGACAGTGGGAATTAATCAAAGCTTGTTTACAAGAGCTATTTTTAGCATAAAAGGTTATCATAAACACTGCAATAAGCATTCGCTGTTGCAGTTCAAAGTTTCTTGTTGCTGAATAAATTCCACTTTGGGGGTTAGAAAATTTTTCAAAGTGGGGTTTACCAAAAAATACCAAAATTTAATACAGGAGGAGACATGGACTGAAAAATACTGCATCTGAATTTGATGCAGACTAAGAAATGCAGCCTTGGGGCAATATGAGCAGCGGATGACCCACAGACTGGGACATGCACACAGTTGCCCTGTTCTTGGTTCTGCTGTAGCTCTGACGGTTGCCCCAGGGAGGCCAATGCACTTGTCTGAGGTTCTCTGACATGTTTCAGCATTTCCCAGGCTCACCTAGGCAGAGATTCTTCCTCCTTTGTAGGCTTCCCAGTACTACATGAGCACGGTCTTGGCCAGGATCCATAAATGTAACTATAATATGAGCAATATCACAGCACTTCATTCTTTTGAATGTGCTATTAATTTGGAGTTAAACTGGCATATTTGCAGCCCAGTCTCCCTGCTATGCTGTTATGGTGCCTGAGCTGAGATATTCCTATTAGTAGAGGGGAGATGGAAAAAGTTGAAGGGGAAAAAAAAGAAGAAACACATCTTTATTTCAAAATTTAATAGCTATTCGGAAAAATGCTGACAAAAGTGAAAAATAAAACTGTGGGTAGAAGGAATCTACAGTTACCTTTCTCTAAGACCTGGAAAATTCCAGGCAGTCTACATGAGGTGCTGTTATCTGGTCCCAGACCTACTGGAAGAATAAAGTTCTGCCCCTACCTCCTCATCCTGACCTGCTTCTGTTTGGTCCCAGCTTTCTCAAATGTTTTCCCTTTGAAGCCAGATTTTCTTGTGCTAGTGCTGCAGTGCAGCTCCCAGGTGAATTAATGAAGAAAATTTAAAGCAAAGTGAAAGACAATAGGGATTTCTGGGAGCAGCCTGCATTTGTTTTTTATGCCTTTATTTGTTTTTCTTCTGTGAAATAGGTTCTTCCTAAAGCAAGCTAGGTTTTTACAAGTGGCAATGACTGATGTATCAGTCTCCTAATGTGTGTATATCCTCTATGTATTAGTAGCTAGTGATTTTCACAGGAGAAGGGGAACAAGCAATAATGCTGTAACTGCAGCCATATAAAAGGTTCTTAGTATAATTAGAGTAATATAAATAATAAATAAGTTACCTGACACAGGGCATTCTGGGGCTGCCATGGTGATACCCAGCATAGTTCTGTGCTGTGGACTGAAGATCTTGAGGTAGCTAATATGCTTTAGGGGTTTGGCATGGATAACACCTTATGGGACTGAGTGTTTGCAACCACCGCAAAGAACCTGGACACAGCAGAAGCAGTGAGCACTTTTGGTGCATCCCCCAGTGCTTGAGCATCCCTGGGCAGGCTGTGGGGAGATGCTGAGGAGGGGCAGGCAAGGAATGGATGGGCAG
>JBCJKH010016683.1:12742-28677 GCA_039877255.1 Loriculus beryllinus
CAGTGGTCCCTGGAGGTACTTGCCTTCTACCTTCATGTGCCTGATAATGCCTACAGTTTCCTCATTGCAGCTGTTCTGTAATAATAGAGCATGATCTACAAAGTACTACAAGAAACCTAATCGGCCAGCTCCCATTGCCTGATGCAGATGGGGATGCTGAAGGGGGAAAGAGGAGATGCAGTGGGGTTACCAGTGAAGCTGGAGGGTGTCTGCAGAGCTCCTTGAGTGTTCTTTGGGGTTATGTGAGGGGGATGCACAGCAGCACAAACCCTCTTCCCTCCCTCCTCCCAGTCCTGATTATGTATACCTCCAGCTGGGCAAAGGTAATCTTAATGAAAACAAGTTGAACTCTGATCCCACAGAACCCTGTAACCCTGTGCTTTAAAGCTAGCTCTATCTTTAAATGCTGTGCTCAGCTAGGACATTAAGGGTTTGAACCTGCAGCCCTGATGTGAGTGATCCTGTGTCCTCTGCCTGTATTTGTATAAGTAATATAATTTATATACATGGAAAAGCAAACTTTATCATCTGATAATGCAAGTAAAGTGTTTGTCTTTCACTGTTGGAGGCATTTAAGAATACAAATGCTTTGTGTAGCTTTCCTGCCTTTGAATGGTCATGTTTTGTTAATGCAAGCTTAATGAGCTGGGGGGGGGGGGGGGGGAAATGGAAAGGAGGGTCTGGGGTTAGAGCTGAAAAGTCATTTTTTTTCTCTGAACCCATACTTGGCTGATTGTCTTGGGCTACAGCCATGATCCCTGCTGAATAAACCATTTGTTTGCTTCCGGAAAAGTAAAAAAAGACCCTTGACATTCTTTACACAGCAGAAACAAGTTTGGGAGCAGATGGTCACTCAGCTTTTTTTTTTTTCCTCCTTCCCTAAATGTCATTATGGTCAAAGTGCGTACTATTCAAATATATTATTGTGTATTTCTGTATTTTAAATGCTAGCCCTGATGTAATTTCCTGAAGTCAGTTGCTTTGTACTGAGGAGGAACTGGCTGTTGTGTTTGTAGCATAGGGACACAAAATGATAAATCCCCAGCCTGTGCTGGCCATCCCCAGAGAGCAGCTTCTCTTCCCTGCTACAAAACAGTTGCATTGAGAAGCAAAAGGTGGTAAAACAAGTGCTCCCAGTGGCACTGGGACTGAGTCCGTTTCTCCCCTTATTGGCACGATGGGAAATGGGCTGCTGCTGGGGAGGAATGTTGAGGTGCAGGATGAGGATGCAGCAGCAGCAGCCAGTGTCGTTTCTGTCACCACTCATCTTTTCCCAACAGCTGTTTGATGTGTTCTGCACTGCAAGTGCTCATTCCTCTGCAGTTACTCACTGCCCATCCTTAGGTACTAGCAGATGGAGTTGCAAGAGGTTTCTAGATTGAACTCACGTTTTAATCCTAATTCACTAATACTTAAAAGGAAGAACTGCGTTTGTTTGGCTCAGCCTCTTCCCTACCCTGGAAAATGCCAAACCCAAACCACTTCTAATAATGTTTTACAAAGCAACACTCCATTCCTTGCTCCAGACTTCTTCCAAAACAAGTATTTCAACAAGGAACATGAAGGGAAACGATGAACATGCATATAGCCAAAAGAACGTGTGTGAAAGAAGATGTGCTTCAGTGTCTAGGTATCTTGGTGTTACGTACTGAAAACACATCTTGCAGAAAGACACTAAAGGAGAATAGAGGGTCAGAAATATATCTCCTGCCTTGCTTGTGATAAAGACATCCCTTTGGTACAGTGTTCAGAAGGGGGTTGTCTTGTCTTGGTTGCCTTGTACTTGGATGTGTTTCTGTTGAAAAAGGCTGGCTATGGTGCTGAAGACTTTACATGCTTTCTTTTTTATTTCCCTCAGTATGTGCTGACAATGAGAATGAATTAGAGGCAGACCAGCAGATGGACAACTTGTACCTGAAAGCTTTGGAGGGATTTATTGCCGTGGTGACGCAGGATGGAGACATGATCTTTTTGTCGGAGAATGTCAACAAATACATGGGTCTTACCCAGGTAACTGGTTCCGTAACACTTTCCTGTCTTTGTAATACAATTCCTAGAAGTGAGTCCTATGCCTAAATGCAGAAAACCAGCTGTGTCACATTGCAAAAAAATACTGGAAATAGAATGTCTCATTTCTCAGCAGGTACCATGTACACCAGACAACAGTGGGGGGTGTCCCTCTCCCTTTCTATCAAAGTCATACTGTCTTTGGCAACTGCAAACTTGTCTTCCTAGATATTACCATGGAGAGGAGAATGGGAGTTTATTCAGCCTTAAACCCTGAGACACAGGGATTGAGCTGCTCTTTTATGTACCCCCTTTTCTGCTTTATGGATTGGGGGGGTTTCTCCCTCTGTTGAAAGCAACCAGTGGTGTTGACTGTTAACTGCACTTGCACGTGCGAAGATAAGGGAATTGTTCTGGGGAGAAAATGAAGTTATGCATGGGATAAACAAAGGGAGGGTCACAGGATTTGTGTCTGTGAACATTATGGTTCTAATGACCAGTTTTATCTGAATAGGTGGTATTTAAAACTAGATAAATGTTATCAATTGTTTTCATTTGGCTAAGTGTAATTCTTACTTCTGCACAGGTGGAATTAACTGGACACAGCATTTTTGACTTCACTCATCCATGTGACCATGAGGAAATTAGAGAGAATCTGAGCCTGAAAAATGGTAATAATGAAAATACAAAAGTCACTGTTTGCTTTTTAAATAACCGAATGAGGTAACTGGCTAGCAGTAGAGTTATGGTAAAGGGAATTTTCATTTCTAGAGTAATTGTTAACTGTTATTCACTGCTTTGCGGATTTCTTTTGTTTTGCTAAATATTGCTTAAAAATAATGGCACCAAAAACTGTTCAGTGTTTTCCTTTCATCAAGTTAAGGCAGGCATAATGTTTTCACTTGTAATGCTTTGCAAAGATTTATGTGCTGCAAGCTAAAAGATAGGTTTAAAGGCACAAAGTCCTATTGAAGTTCCACTTAAGGTTTTAGGTCTGAGCTCTACCAACTGCTCTTCAATGGTCCGTGCATCTTTGATGGTCTCTGCAGGTAAATGATCTGAGAATTAGTCCGTTTTTTTTCTATTGAATCCTTCACGCTTGTGAACAGAAGAAATCAAGAAGCAAAACTAAGAAAACCTATTTGCTATTTTCCTTATACAGGTCCAGGCTTTGGGAAGAAAGGCAGAGATATGTCAACTGAGCGTGACTTCTTAATGAGGATGAAATGCACTGTTACCAACAGAGGCAGAACTGTTAATCTCAAGTCTGCCACGTGGAAGGTACCGTGTTTGGGCCATAATAAGTGGTTTTGATTTGAAAAAACATTTTGTCATGTGGAGAAAGAACGTTCTTAAGTTTGTTTCTCATTTAAAAATCATTATTTCAGGTTTTGCACTGCACTGGACAAGTTAAAGTATATAACACTTGCCCTCCTCACACTCTGTGTGGATATAAAGAGCCTCTTCTCACCTGCCTTATAATAATGTGTGAGCCTATTCAGCATCCTTCAAACATTGATATCCCCCTGGACAGCAAGACCTTCCTGAGTCGCCACAGCATGGACATGAAATTCACCTACTGTGATGACAGGTAAACCTCACGGACTTTTTCCTTTCCATAGATGTTTCTATCTTTTTGAAGAAAACAGTCTTTCCAGATGTCTTCCTGCATGGACCTGGTAAGCAAAGAGTAGGAGAAAGTACAGTCTGTTACCAAGGCAGCTATTCAGTGGCTCACTTAATCCATCTCAAATCTCGGTTTAGGCAAAATGGTATTCCTGATTATTTCCTTCTTGTGCTGAGTGAAGAATTCAAGTTCACTTGCAGAAGGCGAAGCAACTTAAAGCCGTAAGCATTAGCTTCTTGGGGTGTAGCAAACTGAAGGATACACAGGGTTTCTGTTCTCATTTTTTTAGGGAATATCTGAAATGACGTACCCTTACGATTGGTTTGGCCCAGGATGCTATTAGCGGTTGGCTAGAAAGTACTTTATGCTCTAGATTATCTAAGGATTGCTAAGGCATCCAGAGTGTCTGCAGCTCTGGAATGGGCTTGCAGCCTCTTGCTCAATGAAAGCAAACAACCTTTGCTGGTTATTTATCTACTCCATTTAGTAGCGAAATGAAGGGGGGCGGAGAAGGATCATGGATCAAGCAAGGGGCTGTGTGTCTGTACTACTTGCGGGTTTGGTGTTTGGGTTTTAAGTTTGGGGTCATTTCTGAATTTAGTATGAAGTTTTCAATCTAATGAAACTGGTTTCCTGAAATTCAGAGCTGCTCACAACCGTGGAGGTCTGCAGGGTTATCAGTGGGATTATACGTGCGCTGCTTCTTACGCAAAACTAACAGGACTGAGATCTTGGTTGGGTTTTCATCCTTCAAAGTTTTGGTTTCTAAACTTTTGCTAAGCAAGATTTATGATTTCAAAGAGTGTGATGAAGCAACTGTATCAACTAGCAATGTATAAACTAGCAGTGTTAGCAGCTGTGGATGGAAACAAGATAGTAAGTGTGAAGCTTCACTGACCTTCTCGCCTCTCTGAGAATATAGCCACAAGTGTGCTGTAACTAGAAATGCTCTCTGATGTAACTGCAATAAAACAGACTTTTTTTCTTGTTAATACTTTTAGAGTGAAAGTATTAACACACCCTATATAAGTATATGGTATATATTAATATTTATTAATATTAATTGTATATACTGTAGTATTAAGCAAATCCTATATAAATAGGATTTGCTGCTGGAGGACAGGAAAGCAACAATATGGTAGTAAGTCATTATTAAAGACAATGTACCTCTGAATTATTAGGGCCATTCAATGGCAGGCTAGAGGATTTTGTTATATGGCAGCATTCACATGCATAAGCAGTTATAAATGAGAATTAAAGTAACTGATGCTATCCTGTTAGAGATACACATGCTTATTTTAAAAACAATGACATGTTATGCCCTGGTTTAAATAGTGGGAGTTGATTTACAGGGAAAATGTTTCACATGGTGGAGATATACAACAGCTTCCTCTGGAGGCTTCAACTTGAAGGGAATTTCAGAGATTCTTCTTTAAAAGCAGGCAACAGAGCAGCACATCTTTGGCTAAATAGTCTTGGTTGGATGGTTGGTTCATGTTTTACTGAGATTATGATAAAGCTGTAAACAGCCAGCAAGACCAGAGAAGGAAGAGACCTTAGAGACCTTCCAGGTTCTTCACAGCAGACCCTCCTGGCTCTTGCTTCCCTCTCAGAGGGGTGTTGATTTCTCTCCAATATATGACACATCAGTAGCCACATAAAAATGCAAACACTCAGCTGTTATTATCAAGTTGTGCTGCTAGACATTGCATTGGAGGAGCAGTTCATGCCAAGAATGTAAATCCAGGCTGAGGAAAAGCAGCATGTGCCAGTCAGATGCCTAAACCCATTTTGACATACTCTAGCCTTTCTGCAGTGAACACGGCAGGGCTGACACAGCTTACTGTGTCTTTCCAGTTCAGGGCTCATATCATTTGGGGCCATGTGCCTTTGCTACAGGGCTTCTGCAGCAATCTGAGTGTCCTCTTTGCAGTTCATCTGGTGTGGACTGGTCTGCTTCCAGGGGCATTAAGTTCTTATTGTTGAAGTATTCAGGTAAAGAAACTTTAGGATTTCTGAGGAAGTACCTTAACAAATGGCAACCATGTGAGATTTTACTAATGGAAGCCCCTGCTTTCAGTGTGAAGCTGAAATGGGGTACAAAGGAGAGCTGCCCTTGTACATGAAGCTGAAATTTAGCCTTGTGGAAAATGAGGATCCCATCTGTCATCTCTTTAGGAAAGCTCAGTAGTCTCTGTCTGTCACAGTGCAAGATGCAAAATATAAGCTGGCTACCTTTCAACACTCCATAAGAAAAGCTAGTTGGCTGGCATGGAGTGCCTTGATTCTCTTGGCTTTTCCTCAGGAGTGTATAGAACAGATTCAATATGGAGCAGGCAAGACTGACATCCCTCATTCTAAATGTGTGAGACATTAGCCCTGTGTATTTTGCCTTCCAGAAATAATTGGTATATGGGGGCCCATGACTTGCCAGTGGTTAGGTAGGATATGCTTCTATTCTTAAAACAGCTTTTGCAAGGCAATGAGCCTGTAAAGAAGGGTTTGTTGAGGTATAAACAATGAAAATAAGTTGCTCTGCTAAATGCCTGCTTCAGCCATTACTGAAGTGGTTTAAAAATGTTCCCTTGCTCCACTTGGCTGAGTAGTTTACAGGAATATTTTAGCTGTAATACAGAAATGCTGATCAGTGGTACAATGCAATAATCCAAGTGAGGGTTTAGTTTAGCTGCCCAATGCTTTTGTGCTGGGGAAGATCACCAGTGAGGGTGTTTTAGTCAGAAAAAAAGGCAAGTATTTGTATGAAGGCAACTTTGTTAACTTGGTGGTATAGCTGATGCTATGGGATCACGGGGCCGATGAGTGGACAGAAACAGTGGCTGTATGGTCCTGTGGTGGAAAAATCCACAAAACAAAAATGAAAACCGTATCTGAACTTGATAGCCCCCAAAACTACTTCAGCACATTAAGTATTGGCCTCCATGGTTCATGCATAACAAAAGAAACCCATATGTGGTGTTTTGAAGTGGACCTGTATATTGAAAACAGTGAAGGGAATATGCTATTGTAGGTGACACTGGTTTTTCACCTTCATCCCTGTGACTTCTAAGGAGGCTGAGAAAAGGAGAGGGAATTGCTCTTTGCCCACAGTTGCTGCGGGTAGCATGCATCAGGTGAAGGAAGGATAAGGAAACAAATCTATTCTGCATGGGGAAAGATGTGCAGGCAGCAGCTCTGGAGGCTGCGTCGCATACCAGCTCGCTGGCACCGGCACACCGAGAAGCGTATGTTCCCCATTACTTTGAAGGCATGACTTGCTTTTGGGGAATTGTATGTTCCTGGTTACAAGAAGCCAAATTAGTTATACTTTTTATTGTTTTTTCTTGAGTGGAACTTTTTAGTGGAAAAGTTGAAGCAGAAAAAGGAGTGATGGAGGATGTATGGTGATTCAGAATAGGGTGGTGCAGAAAGATCGTAGAATGGTTAGGGTTGGAAAGGACTTGAAGATTATCTAGTTCCAACCCCCCTGCCATGGCCAGGGACACAATCCGCAATGTCCATCCCTTGCAAAGATGCAATACCAATGCTGTTTGTCTCAGATTTCTCCTAATATGAGTGTGTACATGTGGTATCCAGGCTGTGACCAACTGAAAGGAAACTGAGTTATGTCCCTGTAAAACAGAAATATGCAGGCCTCAGAACTTCGGTGAGGATTTAAGTCAGTTTGCTATGTGATCCGTATTTGGGGGATATTTTTAAATCGGGTGAGAATGCAAATAAGCATCTGAAAGGACATCCTGTCCCTCCATCCCTGCTTGGGGGGAATGCAGTATGGAGACAACAGCGAAGTGAGGATATCTGAAACCAAAGAACTGCATTGACAAAACTGGCTTTTGGTTTATGTCCTATTTAAGAACAAAACATGACCAACTTCTGTTTATAATGAAATTTAACTAGACCAAATGAGTAAGGAAGGCAGAGTCCTGGTGAAGTTTTTCATGTACTCATCTAGACTTTTTCCTAGCAGGGCACCTACACCTGATGGGCCAGCTCTCCCTCTAAGGAGTGGAAAGGAGTCCCAGGATTTCGCGTTTTCTTTGTTGCTCTGGGTTATAATAGAAGCAGCCATGAATATTTCCAAGAGGAAATGTGAGCACTTGGCAGGGTGGCTTTACCCCAAGCACAGTGGCTGTGTGGGGCTTTATGATTTTTCTTTCTCTCTTTTTTTAACTCATTCTGCTGTAAGTATAACCTGGTTTGTTTGTTCCCGTCAGGACCAGTTTAACTTCAATAACTTGGGTAGCAGTTTGAATACAGAAAGACTTTGTTAAAAGATCCACACCCTCACACGCACAGTCCACATGCAGCGCAACGAGTATACACCCAGTTATTTTTTCATGGGCAGTAAACATTACAGCAGTCTTTCACAAAGAGCCTGACTTCTCACTCCTGATGGTTCTTATGATACTATTTTAACTCAAGAAATGGTATACAATAAAAAGGTTTGTGTTCCTATAAAGAGACAAAAAAGCACCATTTTAGGAAAAAACAAAATACTTGAAATAGCTTGTTTCATTAGGAGATGTAGCCTTTAAAGCAGTGAGCTTTCTTTGCTTTGCGTTGTCTCAGAGATAAGATGGGGCAAAGCTGTACAAATCTAGAAATAGGACTCAGATGGCTCGTTCCTCCGTTGTGTACCGTAAGCACAAACTCTGCCTTTACTCCACATCCCAAGAATTGGGTATATTGAGAGAAACTGAGGTAGTCTCAAAAAGCATTTAAGTAGCAGTAGCTGGGACAGATCTGCTGGTAACGTGGATGGCTACTGCCCATCTCTGCTGTGTTCCCTGGGATTTTGACCTCGGTGTGTATCATGGTGACAAGTTTAGCTCAGAAAGCTGAAGTGCCAGTCCAGCAAAATGAAGATCCCTCCAAAGGTATTTGCATTTTCAGAAACGAGTGGTTAACAGAGAGCAAACAGCCTCTGAGACACCTGCCATCTTCAACAAAAATTAGTATTATCCTTCTAATTTAGCTTTTACAAATGCAAAGGGAACACAAAGACTACCATAGCAGGAGTGCCATCCAAACCCACCATACAGTTTGTTTTCCAATTTTGTCATTCCCCAGCTTGCACAAAGGGCGATTTTCTGTCTGGTGTCTAAGCAAAGTAGAAGTCTTGTGTTCTGGGCTCAGTTTTGTAAATGACCCTTTGGTCCCACATGACATATGTGTTTCTGTGTCTGTTTCAGTTATGTATTCCTTCTCCTCATAGCTCTGTAGGATGCTTTTTCCTCTGCCACTTAGTCCTCTGCGTTCTCACTTCGCATTTTGTGTTGCTGAGAGGCTCCTTTGGAAAGCGTGTAGAATTTGGAGTGTGCACCTCACTGGTGAACCTCAAAGTGATGCTCAGGTGAGGTCAGTACAGGGACCTTTGCTGAAGCACATGCTGCTTCTTGGCACCTCTGGGTGCTGTTCAAGCTCTTAGCTGTGGTCAGTCTTCTGCAAGCATCTCAAGATTGTCCCAGGACAGGGGTGATGGAGATGGAGATGGAGATAGCTGCCCCCTCATCCCTAGTGTGTAATGTGGCATGGAAGTGGCTAACCTGGTTTCCAGCCCTGCAATGTCCTTAGCTTGCAAGATCAAGCTTCTCAGAGTCAGCAGCAACAGAAGAGGAATAAAGAGGGTGTGATCTGCCAATTCCTGCACCCCAAACCAATACTGATAACAATTCTTGGAGAAAGGGAATTTGTTATAAAATAGTGGTCTTTAAAAATATACTGAGCCAGTTTTAGGGTTTTTTTTTGTGATGGGAGAAAGAAACATTCTGTATTTTTAAATAAATAAATAAGTACAAAACCAATTCACTCCCAGGAGTGTTTAAAGAGAAATGTAATCAATCTGAATAGTGGTAACAGATTAAAGGGCTAGTGAAGAAGGGTGCAGAAGCTGTTTAGCCATTTCTTTTTTAAAACAGCTACTCTTCACTCGTCGAATGTGCCCAATGTTGTGGGGTTTGTGGGTAATTCTTTGATATCTTTATCTTTCTGTGTACTTGTTAGTTGGTTGTATTAAAAAGGTATCTGATTGCCACTAGCTAATGTTCATCCAAGATGGTTACATCTAATTAAATTTGACATTATCACAGCTGGATGGCACCAGAAGTTGTTCCATGCCATGGAATAAGAAAGAGTAATTTTATAGTGAGGGTGCTTGTTATGAGCAGCGAGAAGCAATTTCAGAAAGGAATTGCAGGACTGGAATAGACAATTTTGCATAGAGATTGCAGTTCCTATATGATAAGAGTTGAGAGTCCTTCAGCCTGCCATGTGTATTTGTTACTTGCTATCTCAGTTCCACTGTTGATACCTTTGAAGGCTGTAATGTTGTTTTGGATTTGCATTGGTGCTGCTGGGTACATGCTGCTGCTTTTTTTCCATTATCTTTTATTTCCTTTTCCTTCTCCCTGCTCAGCTCTCACTTGGCTCTCAGCTCCAAATGACTGGATTAAGAGTAAATCCTCAGCTTCCTGAATTTTAAAAGCCTTCCCCTTATGATGAGCTCCAAACTAACCAGGATGGCTTTATTATACTATGCTATTATATAACCAAAGGCCATAGTTTCTGTTTTTTAAGGACTGTATATTTACACTGGTCCTGGCAAAAGCCTATGGCTACTTATCCCAGTGTGTCCCAGCTGACTGTGTAAAGGCAAGCAGCAACTGTATTTTGGGAGCCTTACTTTTATTAGGGCTTCTTTTGTATTTGGTTCTTTTTCTCCTTGTGGTTCAGCTCTGATGACCGAGTCGTTATGAGAGTTACTGCTTTTATTAAAACAGAAAAAGCCATTGTGGTTTCAGAGAAAAGTGGCAGATTTGGCTGGGGTGCATTTTAAAGCTGCTGGTCAGTGAAGGAGAGTCCATAAAGCAGTTCTTTGAAACCTGGTTCTGTGATTTCCCCTTTGTTAGGCTAACTAAATATAAATGAAACTGTAAATATAAACAGGAGAGTAAGTGTTTGGGGGGAACCTGGTAAAGCCTTTTCTCAGCTAAACCATTATAAATCCAGGTTTGTTCTGTGGAAATCAAGACACATTAGTTTTTGGAGTGACAAAACCAAGGTGTCCCAGGGGTATGAATGATACAGTTCTGTGGAGGCGAGGGAAAAGCTGACTCAATGCCTTGGCATTCAAACCATACACAAAATAGCTCCATCTTCTGTGTCTTGCTGAAGGGCGATCCAGGAGATGAGTTCCATGTTCTTGCTCTGTTTGCTTTACAGTATTTACATGTCTGTCTTGTAAAGGCATGCTTGTGTCTGGAGGGCTGGGCCAAGGTTGTCCTTCCAGGGAGTACAACACAAGCCTGAGAATGTGTCTCTTAAAATGCCACTGATCAAATGTGGTGGTGGCAGATAAACCCTTGCAAGGGAGTTACAAGGCATAAAACATGGGCACCACCATTGATGGCAGTGACGTGCTGCAGGCTGTGGCTGTTCCTTCCAAACCTCCTGCCTTTCCAAGGTTTGTGACAGCTTAGCAGTCAGTTTGTAGTTGTTTCTGCCGTTGCTCTTTGCTACATTACAGGTTGTTATTGCACTTTAGAAGCTAGGAAAAGGCATCCAAGAGGGTTGTTGACTTGGAAAACAGTAATGTTTTTTGTTTTTGAATTTAATTTGGTTTTCACTGTGTTTCCTGTGAAGTTGTGTGTGATGGTTTTTCAAATTGGATTTAGGAAAAAAGAACCTTTTTCCTCCACCCCTCATTAGAGGAAATCATCTGCAGTTTGATGACCTATTTTCATTTATTCAGGAACTTATGAGAAATTCTACCTTGCCTGAGTACTCAAAGGCTCTGAAAAACAGTATTTTTTGAGATCATGCCTTTCTTTGTGTAAAATCCTACTGGGTTTGTGGATTAGTCACCCAAGTAACCCAATCCATGTGCTGAAGTTCACATATAATTGAGAAACACTAAGTAGAAGAGCTGATTCTGTTTTTTACTTTTAACTGCCCTTAATTTCCTTACCTTGCATTTTTATTTTATTAAATGTAATACCCAAAGTAGTGATTTAACCCTTTGACGTATGGTTTTTTAAATGTACATATACATTTAAACCTGATTGTGCCAACCACTACCCTCCTCACGTGTATTTGATGTTGAATGGTGGTATTTGGGAGATTCTGCATGTAGTGGGTGACTTGAGGGCTTTCCAGTGCAGACCTTCTGTAAGGTCTGGTTTAATTCTGTTAGGCTAAGGGCTAGAACTGATAGTTGGCCTGCACATATTAGCATAAGGCTAAGGTGACCTGCATTTTAAAGTCTGTTTTGTTGCTTCTTTTTTCTTAACCAAGAATAACAGAGTTAATTGGATACCATCCAGAGGAGCTACTGGGCCGTTCAGCATACGAGTTCTACCATGCCTTGGACTCGGAGAGTATGACCAAGAGTCACCAGAACTGTAAGTCTCATACTTATTTGTCTTCATAGTTTTCACAGCTTGCAGGTACCTCAATGAGTAGTTGGAGATACAAATGTACCCTGTGTGCAGACATTCTCTCAGAACAGTATTTACACTTGGGAACAAAACTTACAGGTCACTGTGCTTGTCTTGCTGAAACCTGCTGCTAATCTTGACAAAGGGCCTGATTTTTGGCCTAGTTTAAGCTTTGATAGTAGAATTGCTGTCTCTGAGAGGTAATACAAGGATCAGCTGAAAATCTAAAAAGCTGAGTTGGGCAGTACTGGCTTGGTGAGAAGGCTATTTACTGGTGGTATTATCCTTGTAGTGTGCCGTTGTGCTCAGCACGAAAGAGCAGCTGTAAAGGGTAATAGGAAGGGCTTATTGCAGTGTAATTTTGGATCTATCTCTGCTACCAAATAACAACTGTCCTCCCCACCCAAAACAGATGTGCAAGGAGACTCTCTAAAAGGGGTATTCATTATGCAAATAATATATACTGCCAGGAACAGCTGCTGCTTGTTATTCTTATGCCTAAGGGAACTGCCAGTTTTAGCTGGTTTTAATGATGGTGTGATGGGTTTACCTGAATTATTCTGGGAGCAGAAACCAGATCCAAGTTCTGCTCCCTCTTTTCAGCAGGCCACACAGTGTCTGTTGCTCACATAAGAGTTCTCTGAATTAGTCAAGTTTTCAGTGTCTGCCCTTAGTGTTGGTGCTATGGCTAGAAACAACACGGTGTGTTCATGTACAAATGACATTCCCACCCCTGTTTCAGCCATTAAGTAGCTATTGTATGGGAGAGTTCTCAGCACCAGATCACTAAAGTGTTCTTTTTGATAGAAGACTGGAATCCACATGCTAAAAAATCCCCATCTTGTAGTTACTATGATCAAGATCTCTGTCCTCAGGAAAGAGCCTATAACGTAGGTCACGTCTATAGGGAATTATCCACCAAATAGACTTACAGAAAGTATTTTCTCTATTTCCCAGAGAAAAGTGGTAGCAAAGAATAACTGTCTGACCTTTAGGGGCAAGGGAATATGCGTTAACTATGCAAGGATTCAGGACAGTGTTGAGTTGAAATGTTGCTTGAAAGAACGTTTGGCAGTGATTGAAGTTGTGTGTTGTAAAAGTGTTGGTATGAATCATCTTGTTTCCAGAGCTGCTTAAAAGAAATCAAACCGTACTTGCAGAGTTGTCTGGGAGTGTGTTTGTTCAAATGGTTTCTTAGGTAATGTGTTTGTGTTTTTAACAGTGAAAAGGAATTAGTGGTGTTCATAGACGGGATGTCTGTATCCTATACTGGGCCATCTAGAGTCATCCTGAAAAATCAAGGGGTGTGCTGCACTGTTGCTTTTGATTTGTTGAGTTGCATTTCTAAGAATGGGACAGTGCTAGGGAAGGAATTAAATCAGAGCTGGCAGTCTCTTTGGTAACAGGAGAGAAATATCTTCATGGTTATCCCTATCTAGTTAATGAAGTGGGACTGCTGAGCTGGAACTCGGGGGAGAGTCCCTCATAGAGGGAAGAGACTGAAGTTTGAAGAGAAGGAAGGAGAAAAACCTCAAAAGAGTCTGTTGGTTAGAAGCAGAACGCCTTCCCTTTCCTTCCTTCTAATTTAGTGATAAATCATGCTTATTGCAACTTTATTATAATACAGGGTTGTTATTTTTTCTTGAGGTAAAATAACCACATTCAAGCAAGCAAGCAAGCAACAATAACACTGTGTTCTTGGCTGAAAGTGTAGTTGCATATAGAGTACAAGAGTCTTAATTAGTCACCATCAAATGGGAAGACTATGGAGTGCATTTGCCAGTATTTATTTATCATACCCAATGTTTTGCATGTTATGCAAGCAAGATGAAAATATCTATCTTGTTACATAATACACACAAAAGATTGACTGTAAGGCTATACTTTCCAATTCAGCAATTAATAATCTATAATCACTTCTGTTTAAGAGTAGTCTTGTTGCCATTAAAGCCAATGGGAATTTTGCTGTTGACTTCAGTGGTGAGCTGAATGTCACCATCTGGACCTGCCACTTGGTAGCACTTAGCAGAGGTTTGCCAAACCTTCCATGTGAATCATATTTCACAGGTGTCTTGGCAATTGAAAAAACAAGATTTTGTTTTCCATTAAATTCATCCCTGCCTTTCCCCTTTTTCCACCCAGAGATAAGGAATATAATTGGAGCCTATTTCATTAAGATGTTACTAGTTCTGTAAATATACAATGTATGATTAAAAACAACCAAGAGAAAAGAGTGATAAGTTCACTCTGAAGGCAGAACTTTAAGTGCAGCATTGATACTAATATGCTCGTAACTGCTGACTTTGTTAATTTATGAGATTGCCCCATGGAGAGATTCTGCTGTACTTTATTATATCAGAACATGACATGCTTTGAATAACAATAATAAAAAAGATTAAAGCAGTAAAAAGCTTCTTTGTAATGTAACAGGCGCCTACACTGTGACTCTTATTGATGAGCTGACGATTAGGAAGCAGTGTAATTATGTTTCACAAGCAGAGCAGAACAGTCCAGTCACTAAAACACTCTGAAATGAAAGCCTTTTGATTTTGTTCCACCAGAAGTATTTAATCAATAAAAGTAATGTTCTACTTTGTCTAAATAAATTAAATGAAGGATGATTAAGTACTCCTAGAAAGAAAACAAACTTCAGAGATAGAAGGATAAACACAGCAACAATTACCTGCAAAACAGTTGTATTTCATGGGCCTGGATTTGTACATTTGTACGGTGGCAATGTAGGAGAGACTGGTAATAAACAGTTTCTCTTAAAAGCCACATTCACAGGAAGCATTTCTGTATAAAAACTGCAGAATTGAGTTTCCAGCCCTATCGAGTCAAGCTGCATTATTTTTTAGGGTATTAGTTTGGTGGTGTAAAATCTGTTTAAAAGAAAAGATTGACAGTGTGGTCAAAGGCTTAGTTGAGCCAGTTCCCATTTTTGCTACTCAATACAACTACCTCTGCTCACAAATACAAATTCTTCTTAGTACGAGTACTGCTTGCATATTCCAACCCTAATTATATTGCCATTCTAGTTGTATTTTTACTCAACTGACGCATTGCCACAGTCAGGACATTATAAAACTTCACATCTCTGAATTCCAAAGCTCCAGACTGAAAGCTCAGTGTCTTCAAATATTACAAAATATTAGAAGGGAGGTGGGATTTTAATCTGCAGACATCTAGATGAGGCTATAAACCTGAGTTGTACCATTGTCAGTTTATTGCTTGAGAAACATGGGCCAGATCAAAAAACATTTCAAGTTAAATAAACATCATTTGATTTGTCACATGGCTCTTGGTTTCTTCTAGGTGCTAATTTCAAGCTATTGCAGAGGAACAACACAGATCAAACACATAGAGAATACAGTAATTCAGCTTTTTTATTGTCCTAGGCAAAACTGCCCCATTTACCATTCTTAAAAAAATATGAAACTTAAGCATAATAGTACTTCTTTAGCCTCTTAAGACCAATGCTATGCTAGTGACACCTCCACCTTGTTTGTGATGTTGATGTCTCCATCTCTTAGCATTAAGGTATAAAAAAATAAATCTATATAAAATATAGATTATATAAATATATATTTTTAAAATCTACTTATATCTATAGTTAGATTTATATAATAGATTTATATAATAGATTTATATAATATATAGATTTATATAATAGATTTATATAATATATAGATTTATATAATAGATTTATATAATATATAGATTTAAGCCATAATAATTTTTTGAGTGTAGTCTTGTCTCCGTCTCTTAGCATTAAGGTATAAAAAGAGACATAAGTCTATATAAAATATAGATTTATATATTTATATGAGATATATTTGTAAAATATG
>JBCJKH010016683.1:31018-42743 GCA_039877255.1 Loriculus beryllinus
ATGCCTCAGATTGCACCTGGCAACAGTACTCCAAGTGCAAGCAGTAACAGTAGCTGTTCCACGGTAAGAGGAGCTATAAAAATAAATGCATGGTATATGGTGTATATATGTCCCATCAATATATGTAGATGATGTTTTCATGTTAGCAGTCCTGTCTCATTGCTTATTAACAAGGACCAGTGTATCTATATCCCTTTTGTACTGTGTATATCTTAAGCATTAAATGGGAACTATGTCCTGCCTTTACATTGCAATCTTCTTTTTCTTTCCGCTGTTCTTCAGTAATTACAGTAACTTATAAAACAAATATATACCTTTCATGAGTTAGACTTAAACAAAAAGCTCTTGTAAAATGATGTCACTAGCACCACTGTCCCAGACCCCTCCTCTTTCTGTTTGTTAACTAGAAGCTATAGTCTTTGGAAAGCTTACCCAGCTCAGGCTTTGAGAGCAGCTCCATTTGCATTCCCCACTGAAAGAAAGAATGTGTTTTCAGGGCATTGCCCCCACTATCTGGAGCCACTTGTAGCTGGCCTTCGCGGAAGGATGTCCAGTGATAAAAAAGGCATTGAGGTATTGCTGAGCATCACCCTTCTTGGCAAAAGCATTTAATAGCGTACATTTCATATTTCTGGTCTGAGTTGCCAAAACAAACCCAAACCATTTAAACCAAGAAGACAACGAGGTTCTTTTATTGGGTGCCTGTGTTTTGTAGTGACCAATATTGTGTTGGAGAAAATGATATGATAAAAGCAGACAGTTTTGGGTTCTGAGGACCCTATATATACAGTCTAGCCATTTGCTTTTCATAGGGAAGATCCATTACTGAACAGTACAGTATAAACAGCATGATACTAAACCAATATTATGGTTGTCTTGCTGCTTATAGCAAATTCTTATCTCTGTGCAGCCAAGCAGCCCAGGAGATTATTACAGTTCTGTGGATGAAGACCTAAAGATTGAAGTGATTGAAAAGCTTTTTGCCATGGACACAGAATCAAAAAGCCAGTGCACCTCACAGGTAAGGAACTAATGCCTCTTCCAACAGCTGTAAAGATCAGTCCTCTGCTAGTAGGTGGTACAGACATAGTGATATTACACACTAACTGCACTTGCACATATACATCAGAGCTTTGATGCACAACACTAAAAGTCTTCACTTTCAAAAGCTGGGGTGTAAATTTCTATCCCTAACTCTGAAGCAAGAGTTTTAGGCTGTCACTGTGGTGGCACTGATAAAGCTCTCTGCTGATATTTTTTTTTCTCTTAAGAATCTGGAAGTGGCTGTAGACTGGATAAGGAAAAGAGGCAGCAACAATTTCTTTTAACCTAGCCTAATGATGAGGGTAACAAGTAAACATCCTTTCTTGAACAAAATATAAATAAATGAATTCTTGCAAAACATTAAAATGAGAAGGGAATGTCCCTCCACAGCACATATCTCCTTTAACTACAAAATGCAAACTGGCATTTTGGATATATTGTTCTTGGTTTACCTCTTGGAAGATTTCAGAGTGATGTGACAATTTCTTGCATGTAAAATAAGGTATGGTCTTCATCTCCTATATTCTAATCAGGGTATAAGTGTGGAAATTCCCTCTACAAATGAATTAATCCACTATTATAACATTGCACCAAGTGAGCTAGTCAATAAAAGGTGTAGGCCTAATTTGGCCCATCTAACTTTAGATAATTAATTAAAATGCATTTGTTAAGAACTTATACTTTTTTTTATAAACAAACTGGCTTGCAGCTCAAACCTTATACTCTTCTCTATTAATCCTATGGAAAGTTTGGGGTGCTGGGGAACAAATGAGATGCCTCCATTTATCAGTGCAATTGCCAGGCTTCAGTAGATTGTACTCCATGTCCTGAAGAAATTTCATCTAACTCTGGACATAAACAGCAATGAAAGCTATTTCAGTAATAGAAAGAGTGGACAGAGAGGGGTAGAAATGTGGATCATGATTAAACTGAGTGCAAGACTTGACATTGCAGACTTCAGTTTTGTCAGGTGCAGCATCTGCTTGCTCATGTGGGACACATGTGAGCAAGCAGATGAAAAATGAGCATTAGAAATGCACACCTGTCATGAGCTGACTAGTGAGCCAACATTGACTTCCCTTTCTGTTCAGCTCTGTTCAAAGGCCAAGAGGAATGCATTTAAATATGACTACTACTCCAGGGGTAAAAAATACAGATTTAAGTGCAATAGTGCCTTCTGACTTAATTTTCTTAAAAACATTTGCATTTTTTAGATAATTTTTTTCCTGTAGCTGGATTATGAGGAAGCTCAATTTTCTATTTTAGCATGAAAAAGCCTGAGGTTGAACTGCACCACCACATTGTGGAGTCTTGGCAGGCAAATTATTCAGAACATACTGAAACAACAATATTTGCTTCAGATCACACTGGTGTTACAGGCTGCATGCAAGATGCTTTAGCAAATACTGCCTAGCTGGAAGGGGTTTCTTCTTCAGGTTGTCTTTGCTACTGATGCCACGATGAACAGGTATGCCAGTCATAGAATTAAGACACATTCAAGGAAGAGTTGGCCGGTTTCATATGGGTAAATTTGGCATCAGTGATTTTTCTGTTTCACATATCTGTGTATTCCTCATCACACTAACTGCCACAACTGTTACAAACTTTTATGAATTTTATTTTTCTGCAGACTGACTTCAATGAACTGGACCTTGAAACCTTGGCTCCTTACATTCCTATGGATGGAGAAGATTTCCAGCTCAGCCCAATCTGCCAAGATGACCGTCCTCTCTCTGAAAGTGCACAAAATACCCAGCAGAGTCTAAGTAGCATGAGTACCATCTTCCAACCCCTTGCTTCTGCTTCACAGAACCAGTTTCTCCCAGAGAAATATTGTCCACAGCTATCAAATAAAAAAGTGAATCCTGGTCGTGGGTCCGTGTCCTCAGTGTTCTTCAACAATATGAACAGGTCATCGCTGCCACCGTACCATGACCAAGCCAGCACTCCCTTGTCTTCAATGGGAGGAAGACCAAACACACAATGGCCACCTGATCCCCCATTAGAATACATCCCTTCTAAATGGAGACTCATGGATAAATACTCAGGATCCCTATCAAGTTCCCCCTCAGGACCACCAATACATTCTCCAAACCTGCCCATATATAAAAAAAGGTAAGAGTTTTTGTGGTATATCTATTTATTTTTCTAAGAAAAGTCTGGGGGGTGAGATGAGACTGATCATAATCTTGAATAATTCTTTTTCTCAACTCAGCTGGAATAGATGTTTTGCTGGGCATCAGACTGTGCCTCTGGGGATGTTAGTGTGGTGCTCTCCCAGTAGCAGTCAGTCTGGTGGAAGCAGAAGTGGGCTGACTTTTTTAATTGCTTGTAAAGACACAAATGAACTTTCTGCTGGGCAAGTAAGCATTACCCCAGTAATTCTGCACAACCTTTACTTTATGCAGTTTAAGAAAGGTACAGAAAAGGCTTTACTGGTCCAGCAGTAAGCTGTGACTCATGCATATTCTCTTTCCTTGACTAATACTTTTTGCTCAACAGAAAATAAGGGAGAAGAAGAGATGACAGTACACTTAGTGTTGGTTTATGGAAATGCTACAACTAAGATTTAAAATTACAGACTTCTTTTCTACAGCCCTTCCTTACCTTGTTCACTTTCTTATGCAGGTGAACAGTACATGATGAGATGTAGATCAGAGGCCAGTCCTAGAAGCTTCCTACGATAGCTGGTTGTTTCTCTGTAGCTCTTGGGTCCTCAGTGTTGAAACAGACAGGGAGTACATCAAATGGCAGTCATCATTTTAAAACGTGAAGCTGTGCAGTTTGCCTAGTTTGCATTCTGGAATTTCTTGTTGGCAGAAATACCGGTATCTGAAAATGCATCTGTAAAAAGAGGGTTTGTCCCCAGACAGCAGCCTACATGTTTGTATTTAGTATGTAAAGCAAGGGGACAGGTGTGGCTCTCAAAATCCTTGCCTTAAAACTCATGTGACTTTCTTTTCCACAGCATCTTTGTGTCTGCCTGGAGATCGCTAGAGGCTGTTTATGTTGGACTTTTCATTAGTCCTTGATCCTAAGAGTCAAGTTTCCAAAGCTTGTAGGCTGACTAACAAAAGGAAATAAAAACATTTGGCATTTGAGGTCTGTCCACTGCCATGTGTCTAAAGACACCTTAAATGTCTTCAAGTGAAATAATTTGTAGAAATGAACAAGATAGTATACATTTGCCTCCCTGCTCACTCACCCAGAGATCTTTCTTCCACAGGCCTTTGGATGCTTTTGGGCAACGAGGCATAGATGTAAACCCAGCAAGAATTGCTCTGGCTAACAGTTTGAAATTGAAGAGGCAACTGGATTATGAAGAACAAGCATTACAACAGCTGAGTGGGGTAATAAGAAATACATTTCCTTCACAGGCTTTGGACTCACCAGTCATTGGTGTTGATTATTTGGTTTGCTTTTCTTCACATTCTAGGGAGATCCATCTGTCATCAATTCATCTCACCTAATGTGGAAGAGAATGAAATTTCTCAAAGGGGAAAACTGTTCCTTGGTTACAGAAAAGAAATCTCTCAGCACAAGTGTTCTTACTGGTAAGACAAAAGAAAGTGGTTTTGCAATGTTAAATATTGAAACAATTTTAAGACAGGTTGAATAGGAAATTAAGCTCTTTCAAAAGGAAATGTAAATAAGCTCTGTAAGTGTTACATTAAGCTAAAATTAAAGTTGTACGACTAAGAATTGAATAATTTAAGGTACATTTGATAGATACCAGGTAGATGGTTTCATGTATGTTCACATCCTTGCTTCAGATGTAACAGAGATCTGTTTAATGGAGATGGGCTGGCTTCATGCTGATCGGAGATGCAGACATCTCAGAGCTAAAACTGATACTTTCTCCCTACAACATTGTGTTTCCTTACACAAGCATATCTTGTATAGTAGCTCTATTACACAATTGTACAGCTAGCGCTGTTTGTAGACTTCTTTTTGTGACAAGCTGTAGGTATGCCCACACTATATGACCATCACAGCAAGAATCACTTTGCTTTGAATTAATATTATCTATTAATTATTACACTGGCTTAACTTTTTGTTTTCCCCCCATTGTGTAAATCAGATGAATTTGTCTGTAATTCGAGGGGCCTGAGCCAACCAATGAATCAACTACAGCAGCAGCAACAACAGCAGCAGCAGCAACCAACCTGTGGCAGTCCTGGCGAGAATTTGAAAGCAGGAGCATTTCCCCCTCCGTTTTACAGTTCCCATTGTCAGGACTATGCTGTCCAGCCAGCTCATAAAGTGTCAGGTAAGAGCTGTCAAATACAGAAGTTGGAAAATGTTAGTACTTAGTTCCAATGCTGATTTCATGGAAAAATACACTTAAAGAATTATGGAGAAGGCTGATAAACTAAGCACCAAATGTGCATTGTTTCATAGCATGAGAAAGTAGTTTTGTTTAGTGTGAAACTTTAATGATTACATTTGTAATATGAGGAAAAGACTTTTTTGTGCTTCATTTCAGTTGAACTTAGCTTTTTACCTTCAAGGTTGAGTCATCCTCCATCCATATTCTTGTCTTGTGATACAATTGTACATCCCCTTAAACTACTTATTTTAACTTTTGTAAGGCTGTCAAGACTGTAATCTACAAAACTCCTGTATCAATGCTGCAGTGAAATTTAGTACATACATGTCTCTGTTAATATATAGGGGGAGTGAGTGTCAATTTATAAACTGTATCTTTACCACAGCTTCCCTCATCTGCACCAATGTAATTTTTCTGAGAACCATGTAAATTGGGGGTAGAAGTGAAAACCTGCACATGTGTGACACGCAACAGTTTAAGGCAGAGCCATGCATAGGTTTGCCCTGAAACCTCTAACTGCTGGTGGTTTGAGGCATATTGATATAAACAAAATGAAATAAGAGCTGGTATAAACAGAAGAAGGATGAGAAGAAATAGTCTCAGCACCATGCCTTACTTCTCTAATCTCTTCCAGGTATGACCAGTCGTCTGCTGGGGCCTTCCTTTGAACCCTACTTGTTGCCCGAGTTGACAAGATATGACTGTGAGGTGAACATCCCTGTTTTGGGCAGCTCTACACTTCTGCAGGGCAGTGAACTGCTCAGAGCGCTGGACCAGGCAACCTGAGCAATCCTGCAATATTCCATGGCCTATACTGTTCAAAACAGCTTCAGTTTTCAAATATATTTTTGCAAGTAGACAATTTCTAATACAAATACACTTTTACAGGATTTTACTTAGATATTGAACCTGTCCACGTTACCAAATAGTGGCCTTTTGAAGTTACTCACTTTATTATTCATATTAAAGAAATACATCTACTGTATTTTCTCTATTGCAATTAAAGTGTTGTTTAGAGAGTTTGATTACCCTCCCTTTGTCTCATTACCTGTAATTTATATGCTGAAATTTTCTGCAAATTTCATGCTCATAAAAAGCTGTGGTACAAATGCCTCATCCTGTGATGTACTTTGGCTGCAGTAGTGCAAAGATTTCTTTTTATTGCCAAAGATGAATGAAACAAATTTGATCTCCAACCACAGCTTTTTGTTGATCTGCCAAATTGAAATCTTCTGAGTCTCTTTTTTTCCAGCATTTACTGTATTGTAAAACTTTAATAACTTCTGGAAAAGCATACTCTGGAAAAATCCCAGCCTTCCTCCTTCCTTTCATTTTTATACTTTTTGTTGAAAGAAATGTGAATGGTGAACTGCAATGTTTGTGGGTATCTGTGAAAGTTGCACGTTGTAAGCTTTTTTTCCTCAGAAGCAAGCCATGTTCTCAGCTGCCTTAGCCTGGCTTAGCTCTACAGCCAAGGGAGTCCTACAGATTTACCCCAGTGGAGGATTTAGACCTGTGATTTCATTTGTTTGGGGTTTGGTTTTTTGTTTTGTTCTTTGTTTCCTTTTCTTTTTAATTTCTCTCTGGGTCAGTTGTTAATCATTTCTTGGTACTTTTCCTATATCTGAGACACTTTAAGAGCTGTTTCTGATAAAACTAATAGTATTTGTTACGGTGTTGCTGATATTTCAGGAATCTGACCAGCGGCCAGTACTAATGCCTCTGATTAATGTTACACTTCTACCATCTTATATGCTAGCTAGCAATATAATTACAGTATTGAATCATTAAAACTAATATTTCCCAGGCTATTAAGCTAACTCAGTTATAAATAGACAAAAAGAATTAAGGATTGTATAGTGAGATGAATAGCTGGCAGGCAGGTTTGTATCATTTTTAGTTGCCTTACATTAATCAGTAGTTGAAATGTCATTAAAAGGTAGCCAGCCATTTTGGAGCTCTTTACCAACTACCATTTGTTATGCATGTATTTAAAAAAATAAGGCTTTGAATGCATTCAAAGGCAAAGGAATTTTAAAGTTTGAATGACAACATATTGAAACAGCAAAAACACTGAAGCAGTAGAAGGCAGGTGAGCAGTTCTGACTTTAAAATATACAGACCTAGATCCATGTTGGCATATACCATCTTGTTTCCTCCACTGGAATAAATCATTGTAGCTTCATTGAAGAAAATGGAGCAGTGGCAATGTACAAAAAGTAAAAATCTAGCCTAGACCCTTAGAAAGAAGATGATATTTTCTTTTGAGACTTCTGATTGCGCTGATGCCTGGTTTATAAAATTGCTTTATATCATGCACTGACGCTTGCAGAGAAGGGAGCCTTGGGTTTGTAGAGCACTTCAGAGTTCACTGTGTTAAACAAGTCTTAACCACACATACTTAAGAAAAGCTTAAAATCTTTTGCTATTGGTACATAATATAAAAAAGTCTGATAGTCCTTATTGTAGACAATGTTTTGAGAGTTTATTACCAAAAATAATTTGCTCCTAAAGTGAAGTTACTACCACATGGAAGAATATATTGTAGGCATCAAAACCTGATTAAATTGGCAAGCCAGCTTTGACGAAGTTGTAGTGGCAAGGACTTAATGCTTCAAGGATTAAAGACACTTGAATCCCCCTCTTCTGTTTCTTATTTGTGTAGTTTCAGCATTAAAAATGTTATACCCTAACAGTTTACTAAAACACTCTGAAAAAATATTCCATGTCTTAATATTAATCATACTTTTTATCATAATTATTTCATAATCTATATTGCTGAATTCTTATTGACGATATTATAACTGTATGGGAACTTTAACTTGATAAGGAAATGTATTTTGACACTGATACCTTATTAAAGTATACTGATCCTAAATTCTTTGTGACTCATTTGCTATGAATTTGTTATTTGTTGTATCATTGTAAAACAAAAGTATTTATTAAATTATTTATAGAAAATAAAGGTTTGCATTGATCTTTGAAGAATGAAAGAATGAACAAAAGTTACCTGTGTTTGAGAGCTGGGAAATACCACTGAGCTTTTTGAAGAGTTCACCCAGCTGCTTTCCTCAAATGGAGAATTAATGCCCTGCAGGCCACTCTTCTGAAACACATCCTGTGGTCCAGACTGCTGCTCCATTTCCAAAGTGTATTTCTGTCTGAGGACCTGCAGGTGCCTCTTGCATGTTACCCTTAAAGGAAAAAAAACAGACAAAATTACATTTTTGAGGCTGAACGCTGCAGTTCCCTACTTCAGTTCCTGTGTCATAACCCATCCTATTCTGGCAACCTTCAAGCCTGTGGCCCTTCCATATCTAAGCCTCTGCTTCACAGCCCCATCACTTTATCCCAATATTGTTCCTAAACATGCCAATCCTTTTCTCCACAGAAATTACCACTTTTGCCTATAGAATCATAGAATGATTAGGGTTGGAAGGGACATTAAAAATCTTCTAGTTCCAACGCCTTCTGTTAGACCAGATTGCTCAAAGCCCAGCTTCTCTGGGCAGCTTGTGCCAGCATCTCGCCACCCTCACAGGAGATGACTTCTTCCTAATCTAAATCTACCCTGTTTCATCCCAAAGGCATTTCCCCTGTCACTAACACCACTGTTCACACTGTAGAAGGACAGACACATCAAGAAATACATCTCCAACCGTACACTTAAATTCAGACTGGACTCTGCAGCAGCTGTTGGTACTTGACCCTTTAGCCATGCAGTGCCAATAAAGACACCACTGAGCTGTTCAACAGCAGTGAATCTTCTGAATAACCTGCATTAAGTGAGCTATCATCTCCTCCTTTCACAGATGGGATGCTCAGTAGGCATAGAAAGTAACTGCTTGCTTCTAAATCTGTTGTAATTAACAGCAGTCACACAACACCCAGAAGTGAAGATTGAATAGTGGTGTGCCTTTTCATTTCCTTTTTAAAGCATCCTATTGATCTTCAGGGCACTTGGACAAAGGCTAGCTCAGCATGTCAGATCCTAATCCAAATGAGGGTTAAAAAGACAACCAGCCCACCTCTTAAGTAGAGATTAACCTGTTCAGACCACTTTCAGCCTTTTACAGGTTGTAATCACTGAACTGCTAAATATAAAACAATGCTTTGAGGCATTATTTTTTGGGGTACCCAAACATAGCTTATTGCTAGCACTCCTGCTGAAGAGCTTTCAGCCCCCCATGTTCAAATTGCTTAAGGAGCACACTAGTCATGCCTTCAGCAGTGATATTTTTTCCCTTGTCTACAGCTCAATGTTTCTCACCTTAGTGCATTTTAGTGTTTTTTTTCCTTACATATCTGGACATTGCAATTTATACATCTCAAAGACCCAAAACCCTGGCCAGAAATGTAATACATAGATAATATCAACAGCCAGGTTTTGTTCTGCTGAACAGGGATTTATTACAGCTTTTTAAACACTTTGATTTCCCCTCCCACTCTCTCAGTAGACCAGAAGTAGTGCTTAAAATTAAGCATACATCATCTTTCACTGCCTAGAAGCACCATTTCTTGGCATCAGACCTTGCATCTCTAACAGCACAGCATCAATCCCAACTATGTTGTTCAACACTCATTGCATTCTGCTGAAAAATCAGGCAGCTTTGCCAAGCTCTCATAGCTTGGGCTGGGCTCAGGCTCTGGCTGATTTTCATACTTTTAAAATGATCAACACAATGCTTTTTCTTGAGCACAGATAAAGTAGGTGAGAATCACGCTGTTATTGAACAAATCATTACAACAACCAACTGTAGGACATTCTCAATATCCTGGTATATATAGTGATTATTAAATAAAACTACAAAGAAATCCCCAGATTAGTTGGAGGGAAGTCCAGCTCTCATTTAAGACACCAGTCCCTAAGCAACGGAGAGAGCTGTGGACCGCACGTGATTCATCACGCTTGCAACAGTAGGCAAAGACACGAAACCTCTCTAACACACAGCTATTCCAATTCTAGATGAAGGTTTCATACGTTACTTCTCCCTGAGGAGCTTTATAAAGCTATTTACAGACATGCCAGATAAATAAATAAATCAAAGAGCTACAGTAGAGGACAGAAATATTCACCCACATTGAAATAAACAGTATTATTTTCTTCCTTTCTTTCCCCTCCAACTCCTAGTACAGGTTTCCCAAGAAAGGGGCAAACAACATCCGTAAACAAAGAAAATCTTAACCCTATTTTCTCAGGACAACAAGAATCTGTCACAAGCCCAGTTCTGCTCCCTTAGCACAAGCCAACACACAGCACAGCAGCCGCCTTTTGGTTATCTGGGGCTGTGTCCAAGCTCCCCCATGCCTGCAGGGAAGGCAGGCTTGGATTCCTTCTTGCCCAAGCTCTGTTTGTTGTTACTTTTCCTTGGTCAATTCAAGCTACAAAAGCATGGCAGGAAGGCTGTAGCAGTTGGTATGTACCCCGTTTTCGGGTGTCCATATTAAAACTGGCTTCAAATTAAAAAGTGCGACTTTTTTGGCTACTCAGTTCAGAAACACTTGGCCTTGTCTCAAAGCCAGCTTGCAGCTCTGGCAGCTTGGGATGTGCCACGGGTCTCACATGGAACACTTTCCTTTAAGAAGTCCTCAATTCCTGTAATCAAGGAGTTACTTAATTCCAACTCCTCTCAGTTAGTAATGTGGTTAAGATGCCCCACCAGGGAACAGAAGCACATGCATGAACCTGGCTTGCAGACACTACCTGCAAGCCAGCCGGCACCAGCTCCTGTGCCTTTGACACTGGACAGCAAGAGGCAGCTGGAGGCAACAGCAGCTGCATCCCCTCCTGCTGTGCTATCATCTGCTGTGGAAGCTGCTGCATCTTAACCACAGTGGCTGTGCTTACGCTTGGGTCACATCTCAAAAACACAACTCCCCTTAGCTTCATAACAACAAGAAAAATAAGCAACTCCTCAAACTCCCTACTTGAAAAGTACTTATTTAGACCTTGGAATTACATGCAAAGCTGGCAAGTGCGATCCTCAACGACAAATGCACCAGTTATAATTTAATTACATGACTTTTCAGCTAATGAGTTCTGCCTGTCGGTCTTTGAAAGATTGGTACTGGCTGGACTTTGCAAGAAAAAGCATTATACCAACAGCTTCTGTAACTGAAACTGTCTCCCCATGGCACTGACAAAGGCAAATGAACAGCTGTCTCTTCTGCAGAAGACACCCATCTCAAGCATTGCCTCCTCCAGGAAAATGAGCCTATTTGAATGCCACCCTCTTGGTCAGTCTGCAGCCCTTGCTCGGAACACAATATCCCAACAGAGAAAGTTATTTCCTGCAGTGACCCAGCACCAGCCCCTTTCATCATGGAGCCACAACAACAAAAGCATGATGC
>JBCJKH010016692.1:6634-16972 GCA_039877255.1 Loriculus beryllinus
ACAAGTCTTGGCCACTTATGGGAATTTATGGTCACTTGGAGGAAATTCATATTCGGATATTGACTTCTTAACCGTGGAAACATAAGAGTAAATTGTTACTATTTCAGGTTGCTAGCTGTTTTGCAATCAATGCAAGTTAAAACTATACCCACAGGCTGCCAGAAAATACTCATTTGTGACTAAAGGTAAAACTTCAGGCATTCAGTTAAAAACGAGGCATGGTTTATTAATACATCCCAAAGTATTTTAAAGAATATAGGTATAACAAATACATTGAAAGAAACTGAGGCAAGAAATTAAGGAATAAAGCTTACATGCAATGTGTCCCAGGTGGCTGATGGCACCATTAAGGAGCACAGACTTCGTTTTTGTCTGTCCTGTATTTCATGTACTGGTCTGAACTGTTAACTGTTAAGAATTTGAAATGGAGTATTAGTCATGATACTGAAAATGTTTCCTAATGAATTGGTACTGATTTGAGGTACTTAGTGTGGGTTAATTTGATATAGCTTCTGCTTCAGTGTTGATACTCAGTGAGCAGTTGGAAGATTGGTCTTTAGCATGTGAAAGATGAGGAAGACTACATACCCTGTTAACCTGGTAGTTTTACTGGTCTGTTGCTTCTCCTTGAATGGTCTGTAGTAGCTGCATATGAAGAAAAAGAAGAGTACTGCCATTTGTGGTTTAGATAGCTTTTACGATGGATTTAAGGTGTGGGTTTTTGCAACACTGGGGTGCAACATACTGAATTTTACAGAAGGCTGGTTTTTTAAGTTACAGCAAGGTCCTTGCTGCCTTAACAAGCAGCTATCTACCATAGGTAACTGTAGATCCTCTACTGATGTTTGTATTCTTCCGTTTCTGTTTTTTCCTTTGGAAACAGTCTGTTGAGCTTTCTGCATGAAAAAAGCTGCATTTCTTTCTGTAGAAGTACCTTGGATAAAGCCTGATACGTTATGGAAACTTATGAAGTCCCATTTTTTTCACTAAACAAATGTATTAATACAGAGTTTACTTCTGCCACACCTTTCATAATTGTCAATAAGGTGAAATGAACCTAATTTAAAATATGAGTTTGATGCAGGTGAACTACAAAAGTGTTAACTTTGAATCTTGAACACCAAAACTAGGCACAGAATGTAGATTTTTTTTTTTCCATATTGCCTTCCGAAAAGTACATCTTGAGTTATTTGTATTTTTCTGGATATTTTAGTGATATGTATTAGAAATGCTTTTACAAGTGCATTTGCTCTTTAGTGGAGTGGAGTTTTATTAAGCAGTATTATTTGGCATGAGCCAGTCATGTTTCTTTTCACAGCTGCATATTGGCGTAGCGAAAGAAGCATTTTACACCTACTCTTTAGCTGTCACATACCTTTGTCATATTGAAAACTGCCATAATTTATCCATCTAGAAGCTATGACAAAGATAAAAGCCAGGTGTGTGTGATTCTCTACTCCTCTTTTTTTTTTTTTAGCTTCAAAGGGATATTACAACAATGTGAACAGTGTGTCACATGAATGCTATAGCCCCTTCATTTCGAAGAAAAAATTTTGTGCATATGGGGTGAATTCCTGGCTCTAGTAAAGTTAATGGGAAATTTGCCACTGCCTTGTCAGACAAAGATTTCTCACATAAAGAGAAAAATAATTAAGAATACCCTGTACAGACAAAAAATAAACTTAAAGGTCATTGAGAAAGCAGATCTCGAGTACAAATGGAAACAGTCCATTGTCATTCATCATTTACATCTGATCTGTTGATGTGAGTTATAATTTGTGAGAAAGCCCTTCCGCAGTCAGCTGTAAGGTTTGTCAAGATTGGCTTTTCTGTCTGGGTGTTCTTTCATAAGAACATTTGGCTGCCAAATCATAGCAAATATCATTACTTCGCTTAATGCAGACATTAGAAAAGACTGCTAGAAGGCTGCTGTCTGGTTCTCATGCTTTCAGAGCATGTCTCAATCCTTTATGCATGATGGCTTTGTTCACCTTTTATTATGAAACTGATAAACACTAAAATAATTAGTGCTTTAAGTAGGATAACTGGTATCATAAACTCCTCTTGTGTATCTTTTCTCTAAATGTGAAACAGGCATATCAGAAGAATACTAGAAAGTTAGCATATAAACCATTGCCTAATAGTGTCCTACCTAGAAAACTTTGCGATGAATATGATCGTGGAATACCTGCATGAAGGTGTCTTAAATCCATTATAGTAAGGTATGACTTTTTAACTATTTAGCTGACATAAGCTAACATCTCTATTGTTTGTTCTCTAAGGTGGCTCTATTCCAATTTTCAATTGCAAATTACATTTTTTCCTTACCTAATTGAAATGTGCACCTATTAAAGTAAAACACATATTGAATTGCCTAGTAGGCAGTCAGGTGAAATAATGCATCTCAAATCCTGAAGATGCTTCTTGAAAGCTAAAAGGGCTAGTTTCATATAGTTGTTGTCCTGGATAATTTCATGTATGTTGATTTCCCTGTTCATTTTGCTGTGGTGCTTTGAAAAGCCAAGTCATAAAATACATGTGAAGACATTTAAAGAATGTTTATTTCTGCAGTTTCCCAGTAAAGAGTTGTCCTGCAGTAGCACTCTTCTTTTGTTGTCTTTTTTTTTTAATTTCTTTTTTCCCCTCAAATTTATTGTTCCCAAGACTAGTTTTTGAGTGAAAAACAATAGTTAGATGTTTCATACAGTGGTTGAAAGTCAGCAAATCAGTCAGAATGTAATTATTGCATTTGTGTTCTAGATGAATAGCTTAACCAATAATAAATTCTGTGAGCTAGTAACAACAGATTTAATTTTTTTTTTTCCAGACTTTTTGGATGTCCCCAAATAGCTCAGTATTTTCATGCAAATTTTAGCACTAAATATGTATTCAAAAAAGAAAAAAGAACTTTTCTACTTCCTTTTTAATGTCATAAATGAATAAAATCTGAGTCAAACTAGGTCCATAATATGAATATGTGAGCTTATCAAAACTCGTATGAATCCTGAATGCCAGAGGTTTCTTTATGCTTACGAAGTTATGTAGACTACTTGGATACATGTAGAAGTTACAAACTGTGGAAAAAAAAGTGGAGTTTTGTGTGTGTGTGTGTGTGTGTGTGTGTGTGTGTGTGTGTGTTCTGGAAAGAATCTCTCTTTGGTAGAATGAATATTTGAAATATGAAGAAATGGAAGTCTGCTTAAGAGAACATGAATTTTCTGGGCCTTTTGGTCTCAGTCACATTCAGTAGCCATATTCTGACTTACATATTTTTTTTCTGCAATCTGAAAATGTTGTCCAATGTTCAGAATATATACATCTATAATTTGACTTAATTTTGATTTGTATTCTGACTTGAGGTTTATTCCTCTGCACTTTTGTAGTCATGTAGCTTTTTCAAAAACTTCATTAACACTTGCACAAAGCCTTGTCTTTATTGTCTGTATCTTTTAAATGATCCAAATATCTATGTATGTTGGCAGGATCATGGTTTCATTTTTGTCTTGCTTCTCCATGTTGAATCCCTGGAGAATTTTGTTTTGGTGCATGCTTAACAATCAATACATTCTCATTCTTGATAAAGAAATACTCTTGACAGATGCCCCATTTGGAGAACCTTGTGAGTTCTCTTAAAAATTTCCTTGGTGTAAATGAAGTTTCACAATACATGAGGTAAAGCTGGAAAGCAAGCAAAACGTAGCTTACATTAAGAAATGTGTTACAGCTGTGCTGACACAACCACTGATATTAATTGCTGATAGTGTGCTCTCTGTTGTATGGTATTTTCAGACAAATAAAGAACTATTAGCCTGTGCTAAATTAGGTTTAGAAACTGGGGACCAAAAATGTAGCTGCAAACTCCAAGCAATACACTGTGTCTGTTAAGAAACCAAAGGGGTATAAACTGCACAAAAATAAGGAATGTAGTAAAAGAAATTAAATTAAAAAGGACAGTCAAAGGAGTAAAAGCTTTACAGGCATCATGAAGACTATTTAAAGAAAATTATAAATTATATTGGCTCAGAGGAAATGGATATCACCTATCAAAAACTGCTTTAAGAAGACCAAACAGTAACCGGTGTAGTTAAACAGCAGGACAAAGGAAGCTATCAAAAGCAAACAACAAACAAACAAAACAATACCCATGAAATTTGTCCAGTTGAGAAAATTAGAATCATAAAACCTGGCAAGTAAAATGTAAAAAAAACCACAAATAGGCAGACCATGAAATGCATGAAGCACAATAAGGAGTAAATCGTGAAATGCATTCAAACTAGTAATTTTCCAATGTGTCAGAAGGCAGAAGTCTGCCAGAGAATCTAAAGAGCCAAAGATAATCAAGACATACAAAGAGTGCTTTCAGAAAATACAGTCATCAGGTCAAAAAATAAATGTCTTTCTCCTGTGTTCACAGAAGAGGAACTTGGGTAGTTTCTGGGCAAATACTTGGGCAAAGTATTGGAAGATTGATCTCAGGGTGGGGTGGCAAAAGAGAAGATTAGACAACAGTCACTGAAATTAACAATGCCTTCGTCATAGGATGAGTGGATCAGAGGATAATTCAGGTTGAAACCATGAGAGGACCTCAAAAGTGGACCATCAAGTTTAACCTCTTGTTTGAAGCAGGGTAAACTTGTGATCAAGCCAAGTCACTGTCAGATCCAAGCAATTTTCATTCTAAATTTCTTGGAAATTAGCGGTAGAAGACATGATTTGTAAGTCTGGTATATAACTTGCTTAGAATGTCCCTTTTTACCAGAGGACTGGAAGGTGGCTAATGTGACATCTGTTTCTAAAAAGGATTCCAGGTAAGTTTTGGAAAACTACCTCTATATGTGACGTCTGTATTGGACAAATCAAGAGAACTTGTTTAGAGAAAAGTAAAACTGCTGGGCACATGCCTAAACATAGTAGGCATTAGTTAATAAAGAGGCATAGTACTCTAGTTAGTTACTAAACATAGTTACTAAAGAGGCAAAGTACTTTTCCTAAAATTAAGCCAATCCTCATGAGTTCACAAGTAATTTTTTCAAAAGTCCTGTAAGAATTTGTCTTGTGACTGTTTGGTGTGTTTTTAAAAGCTCTGGAAAAGAGGGCGAATAGTTAAATGAAATTCAGCATCATCCACTTCAAGGCCAAGGATTGTTTTTTTTGATTATGTCTCCCTGTAAACTCATAGGAAACTGGATAGTATTTAAAAACAAACCCCATAAGAGTTGTTTTTTTTTAAAAAAAAAGTGTACTGTCATAGAATAAGAAACCCATTAAGATACGAAGCTATGAAATCATGTTACTAAATGCAGTACTGATGGCAAAAAGCTTAAACGTTACAGGCTTATGCAGAACAGAATAGAACATTTTGGCAAACTTCGCCTGATTTATGATGGTAGGAGGAACTCTGTGGGTTTGCATGGTTTTGACCCTAAACCTGCAAAAGTATGTTGGATTTGGCAGTGTTTCATTTGGAATTTTTGGCTTCCTTGAAGCCCAGAAGTCAAAGCAACAGTTGGGATATGAGTGAAAGCCAAAGAAAAGGTTTGGATGAACTGTACATACCATAACAGCCAACTTTCACACAACTCTAATTATCATAATGGTTTTCCCCTTTCTTTATTTCTTTACTCTTTTTTCCAGAGCTGCTTTTCTATTTCTGAATATTAGTGGATAGGAATCTCTATAGCCAGTTAAAGTCTTTTTACCGTATGTGTATAAAAGAATAAAAAATGGCAGCTCAAAGATTTTATTTCTCAATTTTTGTATTACAGCAAAATTTGAACAAAAAGTTTGTAGCTACCATCTGAAATTATGAGTTGCATTTATGTCCATTTTGGAAATATGTTGTTTCTTTGCTGGAAGTGATGATGTTAGATACTTGGGCTTCCTTGTGTGCTTCAGAATATGAAGTTACATAATTAAGATATCCACAACAGTTTAGGAAAGGGATATAGTTCAGCTTCTTCTGACCACTTATTAACAAGTATCTCTTAAATTCCGGTAATGTAAATACCACTTTCATGAAGACATCCGTGCCTGTACAGTAAATGGTGCATGTTCTGCATCTCATTTGAATCTTGTGAAACTATGGGATATGATATGTTCAAGCTGCTGGTCTGAGAAAGCGTCTCAAATCCATAGCCTTTGTATGCACATCAGACACTATACATATGGTAAATGATAAACATACCATATGGGATTTGGGAAGTTAAGACTATCAAATTCCTCTCCCATTATTTTTTCTTACATTGTATGGTCAAATCAAAAACATATTATTCTTCACATTATTAAGGGGTTATGTTTGTGGCCCTATATATAAGGTTATAAAACTGATCATGCTTTAAGCTTTCCTTTGGCCTAAAAATTTTCCTGGTTACACTCAGGTTGTCATTTCTTAAAAAAAATAAATAAAATGGTGTGCGTGAAGTTTGCAGAAGTTCAGCCAATTTTTGAATTATAGAGTTCTGAAAACTTCACATGTAATCTCAGCCAAATATTACAGCTCAAACCAGCTGACTTTAGGGTTCATTTTGAAAACTCAGTTTTCCAGAATTTTACTGTATGTATCGTGAAGATGTTATTTGGAAAGAATAGTTGCAGTCCTGACAGTCTTGCGACTAATATTCAGTTTCAAGATAGTTCTACTTTTTATGTTACCTTTGTGAACTGGAAAAACTTAGTATCCTCAGCCGAGCTGTCAAGTGTTTATCTAAACATTATAAATTTAGCATGTTGTTCACTTACTTTCACATGACAAAATACCTGAAATCGGAATTAGTTATGCTACTGAAGAAATGTGAATTTGCATTAAGTTCATAATTCATCTTTGAACTCTACTATTGAGCAACCATTCACCTTCAGTTTGTTAAAAAGAAAGTGGAAGAGCAGTGACCACAGTAAACTATGGCAATAGGAACCTGTGGGTATTAGAGGAGGAACTGGAAAACAAAGCTCCTTGAAAAGGAATTGAGGGGAGGGAGAAAAATGATTTTGTTACTCTGAATGCTGCATAATCAACCTAATTTCTCTTTTGCTACTTCGTCTGAAAGCAATGACTGTATATCCTGAGTGCATTGGAATGCAGCTTTATTATTTTGTGCCCTTCCCATGGGAAGTCAGTAGCTGAAACAGATTAGAGAGATTTTTTCATGCTACGTGCATCTCTGAGGTTGAACTCTCTGTAGGTTGGCATAGACTCCCGACCCCCTCATGGTTTTTTTTCCTTTTTTCCTGTCTCTCTGTTAGATTTTCGAAGTGAAGATTAATTTTCAGCAGAAGATCTGCGTGAAACTTTTAAGCAGTAGCAATATGGCAGGCTAAGGCTTGTTACATGTGTTAATGTATAGCCATTTCTTTCCATGAAGATGCTACAGGTTATTCTCTAGCTGAGAGTATGTGGAACAAAAGCGTACTCCTCCCTTATTGTATGTCTTTCTCAGCATCACCTTCTCCAGGGACAGGCGGCAGAGAGAAGGTTCTGCATGTGAAGTCTTCATAGAGATTCATAAATTTGTGGAAGGCTTCTGCACCCTTCTACTAACATTTCTGACAGTTTAGCCCAGTAAATAGACATTTCTTCAGAGAGGGGGCTCTCTGAAAACTGTATAGGAAAGAAGAGTCAGACATTAATACCGTTGTCTTGGCTGAAGGGGGATAAAAGTTTCTGAAGAGAGATGGAATATTAAAAATACATTGCGTTTATATGAAATGCCAGGTTATCAACATGCAGGCTTTTAAAAATAATTATTTTTAACTTAGAAAAACATCTACTGTAAACAATGTAAAGTCTATTTCCCTGTGAAAGCACTAGTTAGGGCACCAGTACAAATTTATAGCTTTTGATAATGGGGTTAATTCTGTGCAGTGTGCTTTGCTAAAAAAGTTAGCAGCTGAATAGAAGAATCAGGAATGACAGCAAGCATCAGGACTTCTAGCTCATACATCGTGACCTGATCTCATCAGTTGAGATGGGAAATGTAGCACACTGAGTGTAAGCTGTCTTTTTTCTCTTTGTACTTATTAGTTAAAGGTACAATCTTATGTTAGAAAGGAGATAAAGAGAGACCATGAGACCGTATTCCAGAGTTGACTGGATTTCTTAATCTTGCAACATATGGACCAAAACTTTTATGTATGGGAGCCACGAGAATTTTTAATGCCTGGGGAAATTGAAAGTAAGCCTGTAGAAGATGGGTTTTTGGGATTGCTTATCAAATAGGAAACGACTCTGTCTCAAGGGTTCTGTGGGGGAATCTGCTTTGACATGCTCATATGTCTGATTCACATATAAGGCAATCTCATAATTTTAACTGTTTTGTTTTGCATGGGTTTTTTTTCCCTTTTCCAGCCAGGGATTCAGATTGTCTTGTTACCAGTTTTGTAATGAAACTCTATCATGAGAATTTTATTCGACCTATTCACTAGACATGTGGTTCAAGAGAACTCATCTCACATGCAGCCAAAATGTGGCTTACGATAAAAAGGGTAAGCAGGTGTAAGTCTTTTTAAACACAGTAGAGAACCCCAACTCAAAGAAACAAATTCATTGAGCCAAGCATCTCCTGCTCTTAGCAAGTATTAATTTAGACTTGAGGTTTAACTGAGCTAAGTCTGATCTCATTAAAATTTTCCCATTAAAATGAAAAGAAGTCTTATTGATTTAATTGGCTTTTCAGTTATTCAGAACAGAAGTGATAATATTTTTAATATCTAGAAAACATCTTTACAGGAAAACGTATCTGGTGACACACCAAACAGCAGTTAACTGACAGATCTAGAGGAATGGTAGGCTTTATATAACATTTGGGTGGAATCTGCACTAATGGAATTGTGGAGAATTTTTTATAGTATTTATAAAAGGTAGAATTAATGTTTTAATGAAATTTAGAGGAACAGTGGTTCTCAGGATGACCCCAAGACAGGGGAAGTTGAAGTTAGATATAAGTTTGTTACTGTGACTGGTGAAAACAACTCCATGATGTAAATCACTGGTTGCTTGTAAAGGCTGAGAGTAAACTCTAGATGTCAAGGCCCGTAATCCATCCAGCTGGTGTCATACTTTCTGAGGAAAGAATCCAAAATGGCAGCTCAATTGACTTTGTTTCATGAGCCATCTGAACTGTGGGGTAGTGTCTTTGGAGACAAATGGTTTCCTGAGATTTTCATATGATCATTAAACTTCAGTAAGTAATTATGAGTGTAATGATACACTATATATACATTTTAAATTCCAGTGTTGTCAAGGAAAAATGTACATGCATTAGTTTAACATATTGTGATTTACAGTAGGGCACTTCTATCTATATTACTGTATACCAGAGGACTAAGAGTATCCATCAGTTCTTATCTGTCTACTCACAGCTGTATTTAAGCAACTAATACACGTTTATATAAACAACTTGATTTATAGACAAAGTTGGCCAATGAGAACTCAAGATTTTTTCTGAGGAGTAAGGATGCTTGTAGTTCTTCTTTGGTTTAGTGGGGAGATCACAAACTTCTGGCTCCTGTAGTGCCTTTTGGTCTTCAGTGCTAGCCATTTTACTCTCCATACTTGTAAGACCTTCTCAATTTATAATATATTTTGTCTTTTCCCAAGTATTTATTTTATTTTCATGAAACAGAGAAGTGCTTTTAGTACTTCTAGTTACTATCTTTAACTCTGGTAGAAACGTAGAGCAATTTGACTTACATTTCTTTTTCTATTTTTGCATGTTAAGCCTCTTCACTCTGTGCAAAAGAATGACTGAGGATTTTCTTCCAGATATGCAGCTTTCTGCACTTCTGTGAGCACTTTTCACCCTGAGATTTATTTATGTATTTATTGTAGAATCTTATTCCGTGTAAGGTTATACATTACATTACTAATGCTGTGAGGCTGAATTAGTGTAACCTGTTTGACATACCTGGGTGGATTTTACATATTCCACCAGAATGAATATTAAAATGTGAGCCATGCACAGCAGTAGCTATAATTAACATGTATACAGTTTTTGTGATTAGTTCCTGCAGCTTGGTAACTGATTCTGTAGTTCTGCATCACAACTACTCTCTGTGAGTATTGATATAGTAGTTATGCCTTACTGATGAATTGAGACTGAGTTGGTGGCAGCAGTGTTTTCAAAGAAGAAATCAACAACCTTGGCATAATTCCTGTCCCTCTTTCATACAATTGGAACTCTTTAATCTTTGCAACATAAGAACTGACACACTGGATTAGATAAGAGATGCATTAATTTTTGTGCCCTGGTCAGCAGAAAAAAAACTTGGTGTAGAATAATACAAGAATTAGGGAAAAAGTAAGAATAGGCAGAGTGTTTTTTCCTCATTGTACTGTCTCAGATT